>CAOKZL010003545.1:0-87518 GCA_948472985.1 Iguana delicatissima
TCCAGAACTCTTGAATTATCCATAGTTCGCACCAACAGCTTTAAGATCATTAAGTTTCGCAGGCTCTTGCAATCAACAGCAACCTCCTTTCACCAGAGTCAGCTCAACAGTGAAACAGCAAACAAAACAAAACAAAAATATCCTTCAAAGTTAGTTCCTTGGCCAAAAACAACAAAAGCAGCAACTATGGCCAACAGCTGACTGAAATTCCCCAAAGACACAACCACTTGAAGAGACTTGGCGTTTGTAGATAAGCATTAGGTAACAAAGCACCAAAGCAGGGAGTCAAAATATAAGAGAAGTTATAACAGTTGAACAAAAAGTAAATATAAAGAGAAGAAAGAGTAGAAATGGAAGAGAAGACAACATGAGAGCAGCAAAGCAATGAAAAGATAGAAAAAATAAAACAATGAAACTATTAAACCACAGAAAAACAAACAAACTGTAACAGAGACTCTGATGGAGCTGCCGACCCTGACGCCATTCTGGTCTAATATTAGTCACTGAAAGTTACACTGAGGCTGAGAGACATCTAAGGTTTTGGGAGAAAGTAAGGTTGTGAAGAGAGCTATCTTCTTGTGTCTGAAATGCAAACTAGGGATGGAAATAATATTTGAAAATATTACAAGAAGCAACACGTTCTTGTACCTTTACCCATCTCCAATCAGGCCTTTTCTTCTACATTCAAATTTCTATAGCTCTGATAAATTTTCCCAATTTCAAAGGAAGAACGGCAGACAAAGGGTTGTTCACTATTCATGACCTATTTCATAACTTCAGTCCAAAATCATGAGATGAACTGATACAGATATTATCCCCTGTGATCCCTACATGACTCCCCTTATATCAAATACTTAACTTCACTGCTGGACTGACCCATGCACGGGAACTTCCATGCACTTTGACCTTTTTTGAAAATATATGTGGCTGAAAGGACCTGTCACTGCCAGGGTTGGCATCACAAATTAATAAATGGTTAACTGATGAAACCTATGGCCGAGGTCTAAATAGTAAACCATGCTGGAAGGCCAGTCTTGGAGTTCTGATATCAGATATGAATTAGCTGAAAATTTGGACATCAGTTCCATACAAATCCTACCTGACTAAATTTAAAGAAGGCACCCTCAAATTGATTCACAGGTGGTATCTTACATCTGTTTGATTCACATCACCAAAACCATATCCTCCAACTGTTGGAGGAGTGGTAGCTCCAAGGGCATTTATCTCCATTTGTGGTTATTCTGTCCTGTGGTAGCCCAATTTTGGTCTGAGATTTTGAAACCAGCATTGCTATTAAAAAGCAAACAGTTGATATTTGTCCTACCCTTCAGTTGCTTTCAATATATGACTCACAATATAACCAGCTGAATCATGGGGACCTCATTAACTTTTTTCCTCATAAATGCAAGATTGGAAATTGCTTCCAACTGGAAAACAGGCAATTTTTCCATTGAAAGATGGGAGGAAAGGGTCTGGGACACATGGCTAATGGAAAAGCTTGCACATGATGAGAGGGTAATAAAAGGATACATCACACAAGACTCCTTTGAAGCAAAATAGCTTCCTCTTATTGATTACATCAATGATGCAGCACATCACCACCAGAGCCTCCAGCGTGCCATTCAGGACTCGGACTGAGTGCTTTCCTGGGTAGTCCAGATGCCTGTGGATGTGAGTGACTGAGTGGATTTTCATTCTTGACACATTTGCTATTTTCCTTCTATTTTTTTTTTTTTTTTCTCACATTGTAAAATATTTAATAAAATTTATTTAAAAATACCTCTTGTGAGTGTTAGAAAACTCTGATAAGGGGAATCCTAAACTGAGAACTATCTTTGTAGTTTGGGACTTATTCTGTGCAAAATTTGCACCTGAGTGGAGGGTTTATTTTTTTCACACAGAAAGCAGTATTTTCTGCACATGAAACAAAATTTTCGACACAGAAAATAATATTCCAGCACAGAAGTACTGTTTCTTGTGCTGGATATGGTGTTTTCTTTGGAGAAAATGCTAATTTTTGCACAAAAAAAGTGAATTTTGCACAGAATCATCTACGAAAACACTACAGTTTTCAAACACTTTCTTACAGAAGGAAGAAAACTGTGAAAATTGCTAAAATTATTTGTTGTTTCCTTTGAGAATGAAATTAGAGAAGAATTACATCCCTAGTGCAGAGAAAGTGAGGTTGTCAAGGAGTTATCTCTGGAGTGGAGTGACAAATGTCATCTTAGGGTCCTCTTTCCTGCATTCAAAATCATGATTCTCCTTCATAAAACTGTTAATAGATTGTCTTAAGAATCTGTCTTCACCCTCCCACCCTGTATGCACATATAAACTCCACATAAGTATATTTCAGGATGCCTGTTGTAATTTATTTAGCTGCAATCCTGCTTTTCTCCAAATATTGTATTGTATTGTATTGTATTGTATTGTATTGTATTGTATTGTATTGTATTGTATTGTATTGTATTTATTTTATTGTACATCCACTTTCTCCAAGCATTGGGTCCAAGGTGGTTTACAGATACTGAAATAAGAGAGAGTGGAAAAATATGATAATAAAAAAAGTTAAAATATGATTAAACAAGTAAATGATGCCAGTAAGTTTTAAAAGTGTATAAAATCGTTTTAATACATAACAATGAAGTTAAGCACACACACACACAGACACCCATAAAATGATTGTCTACAACCTCTTAATAGCTAAATGCCTGTTTGAATAGAAAGGTCTTTGACTGCCAGCTTAATGAAAATATAGAAAGGGCCAGCCTAGCCTCTTATGAAAGGGAATTCCACAGCCTAGGCACAGCCAGCAAAAAGTTCTCTCCCATGCCCCCACCAGATCGGCTTGTGATGTTGGCGGGACAGAGAAGGTCCTCCCGCAAAGATTTTATGGCTCATGTAGGGAGAAAAGATCTTCCATATTGTCTGGACCTTAGCTCTTCTGCTCTTTGTATAGCACAATCAGCACATTGGATTTTGCCTGGAAACAAACCGAAAAAGCCAATGGAACTCAGAGTGGTTGCTTTATAACAGCCACTTCACTGTAGACTTCATTTCAGTTCAAGGACTGAGAAGTTGTTAGGTAGAACTTGGAAAAATTATGTTTAAAAAAGAAAATCTACAACTTCTAGAATCACACATGTACACATATCCTTTACTCTTTCACTGTCTACATTTTCTGGCAAGGCAGATGCCACTTTTCTGCTTGTACAGAGGGGTGTCAATCTCCCCAGACCCTTCACCTCTGTCAGTCCCAACATCTAGTGACAGTTAACTGCCTTTCCAACAGTGGATTCAGTTTTGCCAAAATTATTCTCATGGTTTCCCTTTTTACCACACACACACATACACACATATGTGCATGTTTTTATAAAACAAAACCAAATAAAGTTGTGCACAAATCTGTTATGGTTCAGTTAAGGAAAAATGAAAGCAGGTGCACCTATTTCTTAGCATACAATCTAACTGCATACATTTCAATGCAGAGTGGACAGAATGCATGACACTAGCAGATCAAACCAAGGAAGTCAAACTGCCTGCTGTAGGAAATAGCAAGAACAACTAAGTCAAGCCTAAACTAGAGGGGGGCAATGTTACTGACTCCATTACTCTACCATTATCATCAACAATAATCTCATTGGTTACCAGTACTGAAGAACACTAAAATCAAGACTCAAAATATGCCAATGAACAGCACCTAGACTCTGGAGGTCCTTCTACAAGAAACAATACAATGGATGGCTAATGTAATTAACACACTGTTATGTGTATCCCCTGACTAACAACTCAACCCTGGGGTATATTCCATTTAACAATAGGCCATCACACAGGCCAACTTAACATATGCAAATTGCTTCCTCCCACCCGGGGACTACACAAGTATATATACTCTGTCTCACTTCCATGGCACCAGATCCTCTGAAGATGCCAGCCACAGAGGCAGGCGAAACATCAGGAGAAAATACTAATAGAACATGGCCTAAAAGCCCAGAAAACCTACAACAACCTATGAATTCCGGCCATGAAAGCCTTCGACAATAATCTCATTTCTTTCCTTTTTCTTTGTTAGGAATAAATCCAGAGTGGCTCGCAATTTGGAATCAATAAAACATTATTATTATTATTATTTTTAAAAATGCAAACTACAAAGAACTGGGGGAAGGGTAGAAAAATAATAAATATCCGTTCCCAGAGCTGCAGGAGCAGCAGCAGCAGATAATATATTAGGATGAAAATCAGAATTACATTCACTGACAATGATGTCCAAAAGACCCAATTTCAGGCTTGATAGCTAGGAGGGTATAGGGTACAGATCTTGTGAACCACTGTGTAAGCAGCATTTCACAAGGTTGGCACCACTACCAAGAGGGCACTGCTGCTGACAGCTGAGTACTGGCCTTCATTTGGCAATGGCATCAGGAACAAGGCCTCAGATACTGATGCAGGAGCACACAGTAATGAATATTAAGATTCTCCCTGAACGCAAGATGTTTGGAGGGGCGGATGTTATTTTAAAACAAAACCACATGATACAATACAGTGAGCCTAATGCAATTCACACAGTGTAATTTACCCTGGGGCCCTGTCACACAACACACTTAGGCCATTTCTGCACTGCACTGTTATAGTGCTATTATTCCACTTTCAACATCCTGTGGAATTCTGGAGTTTGTAGTTTACTGAGGCCAAAGAGCTCTCTGGCTGAGAATTCTAAATGCCCTTCCCTAAACTGCAAACCCTAGAATTCCATAGGATGTTGAAAGTGGAATAATAGCACTATAACAGTATAGTGTAGAAATGGTCTTAGTAATAGTGCTATGATTCCATTTTATCTACCATGGCTCCATCCTATGTAATTCTGGGGTTTTAATTTGGTGAGACAATAAAGGAGTTTTCTGACTGAGAATTCTAAAGGCCTCTTCCTAAACTGCCAGTCCCAGGATTCCATAGGATGTTGCCATGACAATTAAAGTGGAATCATAGTGCTCCAATTGCATAGAGTGAAAGAGCTCCTGATCTTGCAACTGCAGCCCACAGTCTGGCCAGAAACAGACAGGGGATCTACCACTGTGCAGGAGGCATTGAATCCACTCTTCATTTTACCATTGCTCCTCCTCCAGTTGCTCTGAGTTAAAAGAGATCTCTCCCGCTGCTGGGTCTTATCCCGGGAAAGTTTCAGCACCAGCTGAGTTCTTGTACAAATTGGAGCAACAGCAAGAGAAGCAACAGTAAAATCCAGAGTAAACTTGGTGCCCCTGCAGTGGCAGATCCACCATCTGCCCCTGGGACTGGCTGTGACATTTTGCATACAGTATTTCTGAGTGTTTATTTTAATCTGTTTATTGATCTGAAGTGACTAGCATCCTGCTTTTAATCTCAAAGCAGTGGCTTTTAAAGGGCAAGTTCACAGTTTTAAATCGAAGATGCTGTTAGGAAAAGGATAGGAAAGTTACATTTTTGGACAATGTTCCCAGAATCCCATTCTGGGAGCTGTAATAATAATAATAATAATAATAATAATACAACTTTCCAAAGCTCTGTTGCTATGATATGAGTGACTACAATGAAGTCTCGCCTTAGTGGCACATCACTTGAAGGTGGTCTAAAAGGGTGGACTAGGATTCCCTGTTCAGCCATGGAAAGTCACTGGGTGACCTTGGGTGAATTGCACACACTCTCAGCCACAGAAAAAGGCAATGGCAATCCCCTACTGAACATATCTTGCCAAGAATGATATAGTTTCCATAGGATGGAGCCAACTCAAAGGAACATAACAAGAACAAAAACTCACCAAGACCTCCGAAGCCTCCGGAAGACACACTAGATCCAGGACCACCACAGACTTCTGTGAAAAACAGTCTGTATTCCCAAACTGACATTAGAAGGGCCTCCCATCCACAGTATTTCCATTTTTTGTGAACTACTGTATTTACTGGCGTATAAGACACATTTTTTCCTTAAATGCCTTCTGAAAATGGGATGCGTCTTATACACCAGTAAACATGGTACTTTGAAAATTACTGTAAACAATTGACTTAGGCCCTTCCTGCACGCGGTTATTAAGGCGGGCCAATGCATCTTGCCATGGGGGTCTTCTGCACGTTGGAGCGGACTAGGTTTGGTTTATTTACCTTTGTTCCGCATGTAATTCCGACTAAATGCGCCCCCATGTGGTGGTAAAGTGTGCTATTTGAAAACCAGAAGAAATCAGTTTTCCAATTTTCCAGATCGATCCAATTCGTACTTTCACAGTGGTGCAGACACATACATTCATGCCAATGCAAATTGGTGGTCAGGGGAGGGCTCATGGGAGGGGCCAGGGGGTGGTATGGACTTACGCACATACGCACATATGCAATGACGTACTAAACCATGCAAAAAAAAAAGGTCAATCACAGCCGACGGGGCAGGGTGAGGGGAGTAGTGGGAGTGGCCACGGCAGAGGTAGTGTGGATTCATGAACTCGCACTCCTCCAAATCAGAATGGAACATACACAGTAGCTGTGCGGAAGGAAATGAGGGAAAGTCCGCCTTGTTTCGAGCCCAGAAAATCCAGTAAGAAACAGCACGAACCGATTCACCAGCCTTGTGTGGAAAGGGCCTTAGAGCGAGGCTTGTACTTTGTACAGTCTTACCTCTGGTGTTTAATCCTTCTGTAGACTATTGATTTGTGGGGAATAAAGCTCTCTGGGTTTAAGAAAAAAAAGAAAATGGGAAAACATCGGTAGCCCCTTTAAGAGAGGAAAAACCCACCTTGCTGCAGCCCCTCTCTCTGTCCTCCCATTCACCTCTCCCAACTGTGGCTTTTTCTTGGAGCCAACCACCTATGGGACAGGGGGGACTAAGGAACTGCCTATGCTTGGCACAGGGCATTTTCACAGTCCCCCCACACACAGTTGGTTGGCTCCTGCTCAGCACAGCCTGCAAAACCCTGTCGGCTTCTGTTCCTGGGTTGGGGGGAAAGGAGTGGGATGGAGGTGCACTTTCTTCCCTCCCAGCTTGCAGGGGGAGGTGCTGCTTGTTCCTCTTTTCCAACCCAGCCTCCATCACCTCGCTTAGGGGGGTGGAGGTAGAAAATGAGTCAAGAAGAGGGGAGCCTAGAAAGAAGAGGAGCAGCCTCCATATGCTTTGAGCCCCCTCTTTTTGCTGCCTCCCCACCCCTTTTCTGCACAGTGCTCAGTGGCTCCTGTCTTCATTCCCCCTTCCTAGTTGCTTTTCTTAAGTGCCTGCAACTCAGCCCCAGTTTGTGGAGGAGGTTTCCCAGCAAGATTGGTAACGGGGGGGCGAGCATGGCTTGCCGGTGAGGCTGGGAGAATGGGATTTGCCCAAGGGGAATCCTCCAAAGGAAAATAGGGAAAGGGGGGATTCTCGTGCTACATCTTCTTTCACTCTCCCCCTTCCTATGTATTTTGCCTCAGCTAGGAACTAATTTTTTCCCCCTAAAAAATAAGGTCTAAAAATGGAGTGTGACTTATACACCAATGCGTCAATATGCAGGCAAATACAGTATGTTTCATTCATTCAGAGCTCAAAGGTATACTTAGCAAGATGCTAAAATTCTTTGCCACACAACAGCAACAGGAAAAATTTTACCAATCATATGAAACGTTGCTCCAGCTAAGAAAGAAGGAAGAACACAAATGAGGTTCCTTGGAAACTTATTACCAAAATCCATTGGGGGGGGGGTTCATGCAAATTCCTGGTGCTTTTTAACAAATCATTAACTGCAGCACTTCCATACATAGCCAGAATAACAACATTAATAAGTTGGACAAGAACAACAGAAAGATTTGGCCTTCATTTATATCAGCCATCCTAATTGATGGTGTGGAGATAATATATTGGTAGGAAATTGCATTTTTAAATTTCAGAAGCATTTGAACAGGAAATCAAGTTGTTCTGTGAGAAATGTAGCAAACTGCATGACCGTTAACAAAGAATAATTACTGACACGTGCAAATGTATTGTCTAAATTTAGATGCCTAATTACAAGCATTGCTAAATTTCAATTTTCATGATGTTCTAGATGGCCACGGGTGTTAGACCATATGGTAGAACAAAGTTCTTGTCTAAACATGTTCTGTTTTTTAAAAAACCTATCTAAAACATTATAAAGAGCATCCAAGTCCAATCATCTTGGTAATGTGCAATTAACATTCTTTTCCAAGGTTTTAACTCACACTGTTCCTTATACTCAGGACTAGATTAAAAAAAACTTTGAAATATTTGCAATATAAATGTGTTATCAGTAAAACAGCACTAAGTTCCTATGTATCTAACTTAAAACTGATACCAGAGCTTGCAAAAGTAACTTATGGTATGACTATCTCAGAATGCCCCCTGCCAGCAGTGCTGGGATGTAGTCCAAAGAAGTAACTTTTCCAGTCTCTGCCTCATCTCTCTCTCTAGCCTATCTTTTTAAAAGTAATCTTTTCCATTGCTTATGGAAAATGCACAGGCACACATTTTCCAAGTAGGGAGGGAGGATACCAAGGTGGTGAGAAACTGGAAAAAAAGCCACTCCTGCCTTCTTCTCACTTCTTTACTTCTTTAATGCGTGGAAAGTACTTTCAAGAGGTTTCTGAGAATTCAGCTCTGCTCTGCAATGCAGTGCAGTCAGTTCGCAGATTCCCGGTTCTCCCCAAAACAAGTGGCTTTTTATCTGCAAAAAAAATAAGTGGAGAATTTGCCTCACTGACAGATTGGGATGGTTCAGAGACTAATCATCCTTCGCCATGCAGAAGAACTCCTGTACTAGGCAACACTCTGTGGATGCTATATTAACTAGGGAATGCTGCAAGCATTCAAATGAAGGGGGTTGCTGAAAAATAGGCACCCGTGTTCAAAAGCTGAGAAGCAGATTAGAAAAGAGCAGGACATTGCTTTCAAACTGCTTTGGTAACAGAATGCTATCTTCCCTTCCCTAGTTATGCATTACAGCTGGAATATGTTATTCTTTTAAACTACAACTTCCAGTACCCTCCACCCCTGTCCAGGGCACAGTGGAATTTGGGAGTCCGAAAACCTAACTTTTCGAAGCTCTGCAAAGGTTGTAATGGCAACTGAGAAAGCTGTGCCCAATCCTCACAGTGTCCTGATGTGACATCTTTTCATGCCATGGTATGGAAATGTGTGCTGCCTTGGTTGCCATTTTATCCGTTGGCTACAAAGTATGTAGTTCAGGTCAAAATGTAGGAAGGGGATGGAGGGCTGTTGCTTTGAGCCCCATGTGTCTTTCACAACTGCTCCAACCAAGTGCATGAAAAAGACTGAGTTCTTCTGAATCCTTGACTCTGGGCTGCTTGCAAAACCTGGACCTTCAGGAATTGAATTTTAGCATGTGCAGTCCACCCCTAGCTGCAACAAGAGGATAGTAATTAGACGTGCTCACTCACCACTGGTTCTTTCACACTGTCTGCTCATCAGATACCTGCGCCACCAGCAATGAACCTCAGACTCACCTGCATTTGGGGAAATCAAGTCCCTGTTTTAGTGCATGCACACATACACAGAGTTGCTGTAGGCAAAATAATCTGCTCTGAAATTGTGGAAATATGCTGCTCTGAAATTGTGGAAATAGGCAAAAATCAATATCCCACAAACCTAACAGGCCCAGAGGTTGACTGTGCTGGCTGGAGGATTCTGAAAGTTATAGTGCAGAAATCCAACTTTCCCAATCTATGTTCAGACTTCATTGATAGACTAGTTATGAAGGTTAGTATCCTTGGCTGCTCTTTAATTCAGATGGATCTGTACAATTGGAATCCTGTTGTGGCTTTGCATTGGCATAAATGCCCTTATATAAGTGGTGACATTTTTGTGGAGGTTGTGCAAAGAGGGCATCCTATTCAGGGTTGTGTGAACCTGGTTCCACCAAAAGTACTGCCGTACTTTTGAGCCAGTGTTTGTGCTGTCCAGTTGTTCCTGACAGTGTAGTCCTTAGCATTGGATAGAGAGTTAAGTTAGAAGTTGCACAATATGAGAGTGAACCGTCATACTGCCCACTGCACAATCAATAGCACAATCGTGCAATCCACTAATTCCAGCTTAACTCTGCTGGCATAAGTTTTCATTACACAGTCAGCAAGCAGGTTCTCACCTTTATCTCCTGAATAACTTTACTGTCACCTTGATGGGAGCATAAGAATGAAGTGGTCTTGTATTCTCAAAATTATACAACCTCTATGGGGTGGTTCCCTTACCTGCTTCTTTTCCAGGTCAGTCCAAAACCTCATATGAAAGTTCTAAAAATATTTTTTAAAATGTATTTCTTGAATGTCAGGAAAGTCTGGCAAAGAGAATCCTAGACAGATGAGAATCTTTGCAGATCAGAACCAATTCTGCATAAAAAATGCACGTTTTCTTTGTGCAGAAAACAGAATTTTCTGTGCAGAAAGCAACAACACTGTGCTCCTCTATGCATCTAGTCAACCATCTTGTGAGACCGGTGTGTTTCTCTCACAGCAGAGATTACTTAAACTGTCTCTGAAAGATCAACCTTGGCTTATATGGCTTGAAGTTAGGTTTACAGTGGTCAGGTTTTGGGATAGCGAAATGTACATACTTCAGTTTCAAACCCACTTAGTCTATCTTCAGTAGTTCCTCCAGCAACATTATATAAGTTTGCATGGATTCCAGTTTGGGCAAGTTTTGTACTTTTCAGGTGTATGTTTCAAGCACTGTGATAGTCACGTCCTCTACCAGGAGCCAATTCAGACGGATTCTTGATGGGAATCAATCACCACGGAGTTGTTTAGATATATTATTGTAAGGCCTTTTAGGAGAACTTATATACAGGGATAGGGGGTGTAGAGAAATAGAAAGCCCATTATCTAAATCCAAATTACACCAAGAAATCTCTAGATACCTAGGACAGTATGTCAAGAGAAGTCTGTTTGAACAGCAAATCTATTTATCCAGACTACTGAAGAGCTGAAGTGATATTCTGTTTTTATTATCTTATGCAGTTGTCTTGCCTTTTCTTGCTTTTACCTACTATTAGCTACCCCAAGTCAAGGGACAGGTTTTTGACTCTATGAATGAAGGGATGGATAGAGAAATGGATGGACAGATGGATGGATAAATATCTAGGACTGATCAACCATTGATGAGAAGGAGACTTCTCCATCCAGAGCCACAGTGATGTCCAGCTGGTTCAGGGTGGCCTGGATGAACACTGTGATGCAAAAATTGCTTCTGAATACTGATTTGCTTCTTTTGGTTCGAGCTGTAGATGTTTTCATGACAGTAAATGAAAGGCTTTGGCTCCCTGTTAGTACACAAGGGCTCTTTTGTTTCTGCACAACACATTAAATTGTAAAGAAAAGGAAGCCTACAGTAAAGTATCTGAATTCAGAAGTTATTGAATATAAAATACAATCCTTAGATATTTATCATTGCAAGTAAATCTCTTTGTACACAGGCAGCAAATGTACACCAAATGTTCTCTTGCAGACTTGATGATTTCAGATAATGTAGAACAATTTCTTATTCTTTACATTAAAGTGTTTGAACGAGACAGGCTTCTCATTTTGCAAACATTAGGAAACCATTACCAAAATTGGATATTACATTTCCACTGTCTCTAAAAGCCCCTCTTTTCTTCTTAACATGAAAAGGCCTCCAAAGCATCATGTTTGCTGATGTGCAAATGGATTTCCCAGTTCTAGCACAACTGCTTTAGCAGAATTGATAACGGGCAGAGTAATATGACTAGCCTTGATTTCTTCCTAATGTTCACCCCAACAGGAAATATGTTTCTTCCTTAGAGCGGGCTGTATAATGGAAAATACTGACAACCACCATTTTCCTATCCCATTCACTTGCCAAAAGAGATCGCTCACATCAGAACTCTTCTTTTAAAGCACAAGGATGCAAGTCACACTGTTACCTGTTTTGCTTTTTCCTGAGTTGTCAGTATCTCACAATAGTGAAGGCTGGGGATTCTGAAGACTGAAAGTTGGACATGGTGGGAGAATTAGGCCCCAAAAGTAACTTTTCAGAGCTCTGTTGTCCAAAGGTGCACCTCTATTCACTGACAAGTTAGGTATCTAATGGAGGATCCCAATGGTAGAAGACAGGAGAAAACAGTTTTCAATCATTTCCCCCCTTGCAACCTCTCCACAATGTTCCCAGAAGGTCCAGGGGACCAGATTTGGGCAGGAGAAATATTTCTAAAACCTTCAGGACAAAGAGAGAAACTTTAAACTTAACTTTCTTCACACCCACTCCCATTAGCAGAAGTGTCTCCTGAGAAGAAGCCCATTCAGAGGATGTTTTTCCACCAGTGGGAACAAACTCTGTATTCAGGCCATTGACTTTGTTCTCTGCTCTGAACTGGACAAACTAGTCACATTGGCTATTTTGCCTTTCCAGAAGTTCTGTGAAACCTGCAGGCAGTCTGGCTGGCTAGGGCAATTTCCGCACTACACTCTTATAGTGTGATTATTCCACTTTCAACATCCTATGGAATCCTAGGGTTTGCAGTTTCGGGAGGGACCAGGGGGCCCCTCCCGAAACTGCAAACCCCAGGATTCCATAGGATGTTGAAAGTGGAATAATCACACTATAAGAGTGTAGTGCGGAAATGGTCTAGGTGACTGCCCCCTCCTCCCCCTACCAGCATTCCGTGTGCATCCCCCCCTAAGCTGCACACTTGAGGGAGGCAGATGACTCTGCCAGAGGGAAGGAGAGCGTTTATTCTTCAGTCATGGGTACACCATAGTGATGTAAGGAGCACATCCCTGTTTCCCGGGATGAGTTGAGTCAGGGTGCAAATACTCCTCCTCTCTTTCAGACATGTTGCTTTACTCCAGCCTGGCTCCTTTCTGAAAGGGGCCACTATGGCTCCTGGGAGCTCCCACTCACCTGATCTATTGGAAGAGAAATTGTTTCCAGACAAGCAGCTCATACAACAAAGAAACTGGCAACAGGCTCTTTGGTGGGAACCAGGCTGTTCACAGCTACAACTCACTCTGTGTTGACAAAGCATTTTTCTATCTCTCCAAGCTGCTGTTCGAGGTCCTTCCTTTGCCCTTATGGTTCTTCTGTATATATTGTAAGCCCTTGTCATTCCTTGAGCTGGCCCTATTGTTCAACAGAGTTAGGTGGCTGCTTCAGTAGCAGATTTTGGACACCTTGAAAAATATCAAATTTCCTTAGATAGTTACTTCCTTTGTTACATAGGTTGAAAATGTTACTTTTTAGATTATAATGCTCAGAATCCCCTAGCCCAGTGGTTCTCAACCTGTGGGTCCCCAGATGTTCGTGGACTTCAGCTCCCAGAAGCCCCAGCCACTATGGCCAATGCTCAGGGCTTCTGGGAGCTGAAGTCCATGAACATCTGGGGACCCACAGGTTGAGAACCGCTGCCCTAGCCAGTATCACCAATGTGATATAAAAAAGAAACTTTTCTCAGCTCAGCTTTGTTAGGATTGTATTTATACTGTCTGCAGGTGGAGGAGAGGGATTTTCTGCCCAATGGGCCAGAATAACTTGGTTGATTTTAGCTGCTCTGGATATACTTTAACTTGCTTCTCTACCTCAGGCAGCAAAATGTCTTGGGCTAACCCTAAATGTTCCTTGTCTTCTTAGTATGAGTACATACATGTAAATGATGCATGCTGACCACTTCTAAAAAAGATGCTTTGTACAGTGCAAAATATGTGTGCGTTTTCAGAGAACCAGGAACTAAACGTATACGGCAAACAGAAGAGGGAGGCTTGTGGCTGTCCAGCAGCTGCCTGAGGACACAGGAAAGGACAGGACACAACAGATGGAGGAGCAGCAGGTTCTCCTGTAATTGCTGTGCCATGTCAGCACAAATCATAGCACGGTTGCTTGCTGGCCATATAGTCAACAACTTCACAAGCACCTGTTCAGGCTAATTGCCCATTATGGCTTCTGAATAGTCCCTGGCTTGCAAGGTCCCCATTCAGCCACCATTCAACTACTAATTTCTGACATTAGTGAGAGCTCTGTGGCTATGATATTGCTCATACCAGACCAGCCAAAAGGGCAGCCAACTATGGTAAAGAACTGTAGCAGAGGAGGAGGACCTGGAGTTACAGCCATGTGTGACCTTCGCTTGTTAGGAAGGCTGTTTTTTTGATGGGAGTCCACAATGGGAGTGAAAAATCTCCTTAGGGCCAGGTGGCCACCAGCACTTGATAAATGACCAGTGAAGGGGACTGCTAAAGTGTGTGCAGGTATGTGAGGGAGGCAGGATGGAAAAAATATTCCAAAATATTTGAATAACAGAGGGAAAAATTTGAAAACTCTTTCAAAAACTCTTTGAGGTTTCTACCTCCAGCAAAGGTAAAACTCTTTCATTTGGACTACAATTGGTGTGTTTTATCTATACAGCACCTTAACATTTGTCCAGATGTAGCAGGGCAGGGACTTCTTGAGAAAATCAAGTTTTTCTGCCTAAGAAAGAGGCAGTTAGCTTCTCATAGGACCGGTGCTCCCTGGATCTCAATGGAGGTTACTTTTCTGATGCTAACAGAGTTAAATTTTTACTACATGTCTTTTATTGTCCTTTGTCCCTGGTCCTTACATGGCCAAGAAGGGCCTTCTGCCTGAATCGAGACTATTTTAACTGACAACAGAAGTAAGTTCTGAGACAAAGTGACTCTAACATGGTCACTTTTCTTTTCCTGTATGGTTTTTAACATCTTTGCCTGATGAAGAAGCTGGTAAACCTTCCAAAGCCTTCTTGATGTATTCTGTGCTTTTTAGTTGGCCCAATAAAGGCATCACTGTTTTGTGGATTTTGTATTTTGCAGCATTTTGCTACATGGCCAACACAGCTACCCCTAAATATGTTTCCTAGACAAAAATTGTATTTCCCAAGTATCAAGAAACTGTGGCAAGGAAAACTCTGGGCAGATAAGAATCTTCTCTATTTGAAACTTATTCTGCATAAAAAATGCAGGTGTGAGGGGCTGTGCAGAAAACAATATTGCCTGTTTCATGAAACTTCAATTTTGTTGTATTTGCTACATGGCCAAGATGGCTACCTCGAATATGTTTCCTATAAAATTATATGTAGTATCTGGAAAACCCACTGTGGGTCCACACCGTTAGCTGCCAGCTGCCGCTGCTGGTCCATATCATGAGTTGTATGGTTTCTGATCTAAAAACTGACTATTTCATTTGAGAATGAACAACTAAAGAGGTAAAGTAAAATGATTCTATGCATGAACATTGTAGACAGAATATTTTAATGTGTTAAGTTTCCTGCACACAAAACTTGATTTTCTGAGTAGAAAATCACATTTCTGAATATAAAATTATGTTTTGTGTCTATTTTGTATGCAAAAAAAAAAAAAAAAAGCCCCTACAGAATAAATCCCAGACTGCAAGTAGTTCTTGAAAACTGTACTGTGGGGGAAATGGTAACATTATCCATTCTTGCTTATAAGAATGAAATTTACAACTATTTGCATCCTATGTGTAGATGTACCTATTTAAAATATAATGGATGAGCGTGGAAAGAAATTTCTGGCAGTTGGTTGAAGACACCTTAGCATGGCCTTCTTCCTTCCTTCCCTCCCTCCCTCAGGATCTAATGTGGGAAATTATTCAATTCCCTTCCAGGAGAGCCTATTGTTTGCCTCTGTTTATGTGCCACTTGTATATTTGTAAAAAAAATAAAAAAATAAAAATGAACACCTGTGATGTTATCTCCTTCAACCAAAATCAATTCCAGACCGCACAGCTCTTTGAACTTTATACTGGAGTTAGGAAAGTTGAAGAAATTTAATGGTACAGTATTACCTCTACAGCATTTCTAGGCACTAGCATAAGTCCAGGAATTATCCCATTGTTCTTACGATTATTTGTGTTTACACTATATGGACCCCAAAATGGTGGCAGGAGCGGGAGGGAGCTGGTCGCTCTGGACATAGTTACCTCAACAGGCAAAGAGAGAGTAGATCCCAGCCCTTCTCCATCCCCTGTTCCCAGGCAAGCAATGACCTTCCCTTAGGCATATTTTTGTTTTTTCCTAAATATTTTCTCCACATCCTTCCTGATGTTAGTGGGGCAGTGAGTCTGTTCCAGATTTCAATCTAAATCTTTAAAAAACTCTCCAAGGTATTCACCACCCAGCCTCAGGGCTTATATAGAAGGAAATGGATGCTGGTGATCTGGCAACTCTACAGCTGTCCCCGCTGTTGCAGCAGGCATCTTGCCAGTTCACTCTAATGTCTCTAATGAGGCAAGCATACCCAAGAGGTCAAAGGAAAAGGGCTTAGTTTCATGAAAAGCATTCTAACTAATCAATGAGGTCTGCTTCCTGGGGAGGCAAGGTCTCCAGCAGTAACACTGAAGTTTGCATTGCATGGCATGCCTCCCTTTGAGCGTGCTGACAGTCATGGATTCTAAAACGGTGTCCATGGGATACAACCAGAAAATAACTGGAGTGCATGCAGCTGGGTTCAAAATTTTGCTGACTGTCAGCCAGCCACCCTGCACTCTACCCCTTGGAGGTATTTACCCCCTCAGGTAGTACATTTTGGATATTAGAGCTGCACTGACCAGGAATAAAATTGAAGCAACAGAATAGAGGGGGGCAAGGCTGGGGAAAGAAGTAGTTTCTCCCAATTCTCCTGTGTTTCATTTAGTGATACAAGGAGCTCCTCTCTCCCCCTTTATAGCCACAGTATAATACACACTTTAGCAAGCAAAGTTTAAAAGCAACAACCCTCACTGAAGCAAAAAGAAACTGCTTGTCAGCTGAGGAAGGCAATACAAAGCAGGCATAAGCAGGACCTCCCTACCATTGGACAGAATGAGGCAACCACCTCAGGCAGCAAATGTAGAGGAGTAGCCATGGCAACTCACCAGAAGCTCCTCCTGGACACACACACACACAACACCATTCACTTCCTTCCTGAGGGCAAAGCCAGTTGTACCACATGCCCATCCTGCTCCCACTAAATTAGCTTATTGCCCTTGAATGTGAGGGACAAAACTATCCCAGTATTGAAGCAAGAAGCAAATGCAGCATCTGGCCAGGGTTATACTGGAGACATACAACAGCTTAACACCTCAGTTATGCAGACATATGTACTGTGATGGAATTTGTTAGAGGAGGTATCCATTGTCTCCATTGCCAGTGCCCACCCCCAGCCAATTAATGGCAAAGAGGGAATGGAGGCGCCAGGCATCATCTCTTTGCATTCGGTCAGTCAGGGGAAAAGGCAGTGGTTGCCCTCCCAAACCTTCAGTGTAACACATACCAGTTAACACTGGAGGTCCAGGACAGCAATGGCTCTTTCTTTCTCCTGGCTGCCCAACTAGAATCAGATGGTGCCTGGGTGCTATCCCCCCTTGGCTTTGACTGCGAGGGGAGACTGTCCTGGTGCCATAAGGCTTCCACAAGAACAGAGAAACTCAGCATAGTGAGGATGGTAGAGCTCTACACTCCAGTGTGGTATTGCTGGATGTACTGGCTGTTCTATATAGATTATACTACTTCCCCATCTTGTCCTTTCCTTCAGGAGCAAAATGTATTAGGCCTGTCTTGGAAAGCAATGCAATATTGCTTTCATAAAAGTTCATTGGTTATTCTGTACACAGGGATAGGGTCAGGAGGAAGATCTCATTCTAATATTTGTAAGAGATTTTAAATGGAATGAATAAAGACAAATGGCTCAACTAAAAATCTAGAGCATATCAAGGGAAATGGGAGGAAGGGAGAGACCAGGACAACAGACAATCTTTATGGCTTGGTTCCCACCTCTCCTCCAACACCAGCATTGTCTGAGAGTTTAATTAGACTAACCTCTGCAGGTAAGGACCCAAAGTTCAGAGAAATCTTTTTTTCTTTCAGTCTCACAGTTTGAAAAAGCAGTAGGCGGGCAAATGAGGCTGGGACCGAGAGAGAAACAAAATTAAAGCTCTATTTGACTTCATCCCCAACCTCTCCTCCCCAACCCCACAACCCTGCTTTCTTCTTCTTTTAAAATTCCCAAGCCTCTTTTAAACATTTCTGCTTTTTAACGACCTAGGCTATTTATTGTACTTTCCTTTGAAGACATTTAGGCTCTGCTTACTGAACAGCCAAGATCAATGAGGCATGGGGCAGAGATGATAAACCCAAATAGCTTATATACAAACTGGAACCTACATAAACATCAAACCATGGTGGGCTAAAGAGCCACAATTTATGCAGCAGTGGCATTGTTTCTAAGGCAAATTTTATTGACAGCTATAGCTACCAGATTTCAGGGCCTATCCCTGAGTTTCCAGGTTTCATGGGTCCTCTCCTGGCAGGAGACAAGGGTACAAATTCTCCAGCTTTGGTAGACTCTGCTCCAGGCAAGGAGAAAGGACTGTGTGCAAATCTCAACTCAGCTATTAAAGCAGAAGCTTGCTAAAATTTGCAAGGCTTAACTGATTTGTTGTTACAACTTTCAAAGATTCTCCGGAGCATCTATGTATTTAGTTAGCTTCCTTCTCACCTGCTAGTCATCGTAGTGTCAGGACTCTCCACTCTGCTCTACATCCATCTTTTGGCTAGAAGCAAGTAGTCTAAATGAAATGGTCTTTATTCCAACTCCCTACCTAAAGTGAGAAGGAATAACCCAATCATTTCCCCTTGCTCTGGGCACAAACCCTGCCTTAATTTCCAAGATATGTTCTCTGCATTTGTATTTGGATGACAAGCTGTGAGTGTCCATGATTGCTACTTAATGCATAATACTTAAGGAGCCATCCCTGCATTTTGGGTTTTGGCTCAAAAACCTCGAGGCCTTGAAAGATCCTGAACTAGCAACCCTAGTTGGAGCCTCCCACTCCAACTTTCTTGTAACAGATGAATCCTTACTCTTCTCCCTTGATGGAGGAGAGCTGGTACCCTGCCTGAGAGTTGATTTGTCACACTCACGAATACACACTGTGCTTTTCTAAAAGGTGTTACTCACATTTCAGTTCATTCACAGCCTTTGATTTAGCTCTGCACTAATAAAAAGGGACCATGAGTCCAATGAGCTTCTGTGTTTTCCGTATGGTTGGGCAACTGACAGAATCAGCAAGACACGTCCAACACATACAGCCAATAGCACCAGATTAATGACACTGCTGGGCCCGTGTGCAAATCATGTCCCCCGGCCACTGTTGTTTTAGCAAGCCTTGAAGGGTAATTACACTGGAAGACCACTGGAGGTGACTAGACCAGCTTGATTTGCTGCTGTGCCCTTGCCTCGCAAAAGGAAGGCAGATGTTGGTGTTGTTTATCAACTAAGCAAGGGCAAACCAGGAGTTTCACAACGCTCAGAGGAGGCCTCCTCCGCCACTTCGTCTTTGCACAGCTTTTAGACAAGAGATCCACCAGACATATGTTGCTGACACCTACAGTTGGGCTCAAGAAAAAATGATACTCTCCCCTTCACATGCATGTGCACACTCATACACACACACACTTTTCAATTACTCTAATTAGGCCCAGGCAAGGAGCTGAAAAGGAAATCTACTCACTTGTTTAATGCTTTTGATTTTTCAGACATGTCTTGAATTACAAGCTGAGTATCACTGAGAACTAGCGGGGTGTCTTTTCATGAATGAAAACAATGTTTTTTAAAGAAGAAAATGCCTCCAGTTACAGCCATGAGAATATCAACCCATTCCTTTAAAAATAAGAATAACACACAATGTTTTTTTCCCCCCACAGCAATAAATCCTGTTTTTTTACTAGCTTCTTTATACCTTCCTGTTCAGCAACTGGCCAAGAGGGTAACATCCATTCCCGCATAGGTCAGTAGAATTCTGGCTCATTTGTATAAATGATTGTTGTTTTGTTGTTGTTATCCTGCCTTTCTCCCAGGATTGTTATTGCTATTGTTACTGTTATTATGTTCAACTACCTATTGACTCTCCGGGTAGTTAATAAGCTTAAACATTTGTTTTAATATAATAAAAATAAAACAATTTGAATCTTTTTTAAGAAACAGTCCACTTTATTAACAATATCATGAAAGAAAAAGTAACAGCTTCATTAAAGGAGAGAGTCTCATAGATTCACTGAGGGGAAAAATGAGAAGTAAAAAATTGTGTCATCCGTTGCCCACTTCAGAACTCATGCAAAGGAGGAAGGTGACTGTTTTCGTATGTGGGATCAGAGCACAAATCTTTTCTATTTGCACATGATCAGATGTAAGGATAGAGAAAGTTTGAGTCATCCAGGCTTCATCTTGACTTTTCTCTGACGTCCGCAATGCAGTATTGGCCCTGTTTGTCCAATAGAGACAATCAGTGTTTTCCATGAGTATCGATGCTGACATGAACTTTTGTGGATGTGAGGTGAGGGTTCATTTCTAGTAAAGCTACAAAATCAACCATGCTGAGGACGTTTGGATGTAGCCTTCGCACCCATTCAAGCAGGGGATTAATGCTCTCAGTTTTGACAAAAGCAAGTGTCTACTATGGGTTGTGCCCAGGTTTTCAAATTCAGTGTCAGGAATACAAATGTGAAAATACACCAGTCTTGATTTTGTTGCATTTCTTTGAAATGTGGGCAGGGAGGGGAGTCTGCCTAGAAACTGATGCACACTTTAACACATTTTTCCTAGTGTATGCACTGGTTTATTTCCCTAATCTGTGCATTCCCCCCCCACCCCTGCCACCATTAACTAAAGCATGTTTGTGTGTATTTTTCCCCCAATAGTGTATAGTTTAAAATGCAAGTACTGTTTTGCACAGACTTTGCATCAGCCTCACCATCATTTGAATTCCTGAAGCAATGTACAATTTTTATTATTTTATTTTATTTTATTTTATTGCAATGGATCTTGAGAGGTGAAGTGTGAAAAGGCTACTTTCATCAAGACTGTCACATCCAAGAATTTTCTTTTTCCTATCCCTGCTTAGAATTCATTTACAAAGATTCTGTCCTGGGAGTTACATTGCCAGCACTCACTCACTTTCTCTCTCTCTCTCTCTCTCTCACACACACACACACAAAACACACATAGAGAGTGAGAGAGTGCCCAGCTCCTACATGTATGTACATAGCTTTTGCTGCAAATATTTGCTCTCTCGGCAGTTCTTTCCTCTTCCTCTTTAAAACCTCCCCAGTGGTCTAATGAAATACTAACACCTCCTCTTGCAGAACAAAAATTGCATAATGAAAAGCTTTTTCCTTTTTTTTTTTTTCCCCATATCCAAGGGATCATTAAAATGTGAACAAAAAGCTTCCTCTTTTTGACCTCGCAAATGTATAATTACATTTATCACCTTTGGACCACCTCCCTCTGAAGCCTTCAGTTTGAGCTACTGAAGCAGAGCACACCAGCAAGTACTAAAAGGAGGTATTAGTGAGACTCTAATGAATTCTGAGTGCGCTGCACTGCCTAGTGCCTTGAGAAACCATTCTAGCTTTAAAAACAGCATATCAATCCAGGATGTTCCAGCACCACCCAAAGTGCCCATCAAACATCAAATCAGTTTCACAGATTGGGTTGTATGAGAGATGACACCTGGAGAAAGCTCAAGACCTGGAAGAAGATAACAGCAGTAATCAATAGTCAGTCCCAGGAGTGAAAACCAGAGAAGGAAGTGATAGATGTGCTTGAGAAACAAGCATAGCTCCTGTGGTGGAAGCAATCTAATGCCCCTGCTCATGAATCACCCATGCTCATGTCTGTCTATCAACTATCTCACAGCAGTGTGTGCATGCGTGTGTGTGTGTGGTGGTAAACTAGAAGCTAGAATAACAGTTGGGGCGCTTTCAGTATTCAAAGGGTCAATCCTACCATTAGAGTGAGTCAGGTGATTTGGGTGCCACAAAAAGGCAGCAATTGATAGTTATTCAAGGCATTTTCCCTGTATGTTTGGACTGACAGCAATGGAGAGGGAGTACTCTTGAGATTTTCTACCTTAGGTACCCAGGTAAATTGGTTGGCTTTGAGTACAATGCAGCGTTTGCTGCTCTACCTGGGACTGCAAAATGTCTTGGGATGGCCAACTGAATCACATGGTTTCCTCAACACAATTTTTTCTAGATTTAATAAGCACATGACAGTTACTGATTGCAATTTGTATCCACCCTAGCCAGCACAGCCATTGGTAAGGAATCATAATGCTTTAATCCAACAATATCTAGAGGGCTACAACCCTGCTCCAAAGACAATGTCTTAAAGACCTCAGTGTCTTTGTGATACAGACACACAGGTAGGGAGGCAGGGGAACGATGTCATTTGCAGAATCTGATGCTCAAAATTTGATTTGGTAAGTCTGGTCCTGTCAAGAGAAGAAACACAATTTACCTGCTTTGCCAGTCCTTAAGTGAATATTGTCTTAAGCATGAAATATAATTAAATGGAATGAGATCATAGTGAAAGGGGAGCTGAAATGCACATTCAGGCTTTCTGCAAAAGCCCTGGAAGGCAAGAGTTAGAGAGACCTCTAACCACATTCAGTGGAATGCACTTACCATTCTTCTTCTGACCTTCCATTCAGTGGCTGGAATCCAACATCACCTCAGTGTAGTGTAAATACACACAGGCATGCGCCAGCACTACACAACCCCATGCACAAAAGCAACACTTCACCATCCATGTCAATGACTGGGTGACATGCAGTGTTCAATGCACAACTGCAATGTGCAGTGTTGTTCTGTGTGCAGCTCCATTTCTGCCACTGTCACGTCTCTTGCACTCTAATGCAAATGACATACAGAAGCATAAGTCATGCTACACAGGCAAGGTGCAAAGCTTGCCTGTGTAGTATGACTTATGCTTGCGTATGTCATTAACAGAATGCTAGCCAATATGAGAAAGTCACTGGGTATTAAGCTTAGCACATGCAGCCCCTCCACAGATTCAGTTTATGAACACCTGGATAGAGTAAATAACCTCAGTGAGATTGGCCCTCACTCTTCAGGTACTCAGCAAACTTTTTGGATCACAGTTCCCACAATGCCTGAAAACTGGCTGTTCTAAATAGTGCTTAAGTGTAGTTGTGGCCAAAAATGTCTGGTGACACGAGGTTAGGGAAGGATGAAGTAGATATCCAGGAACATTTTGGTTTTTTAACTTATAGTTGTAATTCGTGGGTTCAGCAAATGCCAGAAAGTAGGATTAGCCAAAATGGTGGGCCTATTGCAGAACTGAGAGGAGCCAATTTTCCATCATTTCCTTCATTCCTTTCATTGTGGAAGGTAATTGTTTAACCTGTTGAAGGATTTAGAATTCCTGTGTATCCTTTATACTAACTTTTCTGCACAATACATATTCACCTTCTTTCTCAAATGGCAATTGTTAATTTCAAGCCCAAATCTGCATAATCCACTGTTAGTATCATAATTTACCTTCTGTCTCATTTGTACTGGGAAACATTTTGCTTGCCATTTCACAGACCCAGTCTGTAACTTGCTGCGGCCCTTGTTGAATTAACTAATCCAGCATATTTTTATAGTATCTTTCCATCTGGTGTTCTTGGTCCTAATTTTTCGATTCATTAACAAAATGTTATACAGACAGACCTCTTTTTCAGTACCACTTCTCAGGAGAGTCATACATCAGAGTCCCGCTCAAAAAAAGTCACAAGTTTCTACCTACCATCAATGAGTTTTGTTGAACCAGTTAATGACACAATCGCACATGCAGAAACTAACCTAACTGATGGGGAGGGGGGCTGGAATAATATTTTTCCCCAATGTGCCAGGGACCAAACCATATTTATGTCTATTAGCTACAACTATTTCTTTATTTTCTGGAAATTTACTCCAGACCAAGGGTCAATAGCTCATGGGCCAACACTGGTCAGCAGATTACCTCTTTGAGTAGCACTGATGTATAATATGGTAGAGTAGAGTATAGAGTCGAGTCGAGTAGAACAACATCTAGGGCATCCACTCTGTTTCTCCTATATTAGTATTATTGTTATACAAAAAGATCCACCCATCTACCAAATTAGAGTTGCACCACTCACATACTTCACTGGTTATAGATACAATGGATCAGATTATCCTGAACAAGTTAAGAAAGGAACCTTAGAAGTGTCTGTTAATTTTCTCCTCTTCTGGTCCAACAGAAAGGGTGAGAAGTTTTCTGAGAAGGAACTGGGACAATATGAGCATACAAATGGGAGGTGCAAGTTCAGGATTCCAGCTAATGGTGGTGGTGATCACAATGAAAGGCAAGGGCAAGCCTTAAAACTGTCAAGACTTGCTCCCCTATTCCTGTTCACCATGACCTGTGTGTGTGTGTGTGTGTGTGTGTGTGTGTGTGTGTGTGTGTGTACACCGTAGGTCATCCATGAGCAACTCAGGTGTTTTGGACTACTACTCCTATGATCTCTGAGCTTTGGCTGTGGTGTCTGGGACTGGTAACAGGTATCTGCAGAGGCGCTCACTTTTCTGCCCCTGCCTTTAATAAATTCTTGTCCACTGCATTGTTCTCTGCCCTCCTCCCTCAATAATCCTACTGGATTTTATCCTGAAAAAAAACACCTGGACTCTTCTCCCTCCAAGGCTCCCCTTCCACACCTGTCCTATGCTGTTTCTGTTGTGTGCCTTCAAATTGTTTCCAATTTATGGCGACCCTAAGATGAACTTATCACTGGGTTTTCTGGAGGCTGAGAGCGTGTGATGCACCCAAGGTCACCCAGTGGGTTTCCATGGCCAAGCAGGGAATTGAACCCTGGTCTCCAAGGTCATAGTGTAACACTCACTGCACTACACTGGCTGTCCTACGCTACAATACTTTAATTATATTAGATGGCTTAATATTGACCAGAATCCTGTTGGGGACTTACATCTTCATAAGTCGACTTGTGTCTGTAGGAATTACAATTGAGCGGCTCTGTAACGTCTGTACTGAGTAAAGGGCTGTTGTTGTATTACTACATGGGTGCCAGCAAAGTGCCTGATACCATTTTGCGTTGGTCGCACTGTGCATCGGGACACTAGCTAGAGAATGCCATTGCACATCAGGACATTCTTGCCAGTGATCCTAAAGCATCTTCACAATTCACTAACCTGGCCTCTTAGTGTTTCTGCTTAAAGTATACGTAAAGTTACATAATGCATACTGTGACAGAGGATTTCAGCCTGTATCTTTAGCCTTTGCCTTTGGTACATATTTTAACTATGTTTCTTTTAAGTGTTGTAAGCTGTTTCAAAGTCGGACCATATCCAGCTACCAAAACTGTACATTCCAAGGGTTGACAACCCTAAGCAACACAAACAAATCTGTGAGTCCCTCAGGCCTGGGACCCTTCCTTCTATGGTGTCCGGTTCTGATATAGGGCAATGGGCACATGAGCCAGAAGCAGGAGGTGGGGCCATCTACAGGAAGCCGAATCAGGTGCCAGATCAAGCAAACAGGAACAAAAGGACAGGGACTTCACTCAAGCTAAGGTCAAAGGCTGAATTAGATAAACAAGATGAAAGAGAGCAAAATTGGGGTAAGGCGTCTGACTGTGTTGATGAAATGTGTGAGTAAGACAGATTGCCCGACCAACCCAGAAGGAGGTCAGGTATTTCTCCACTGGATTTCTAGGTCAGCTGACTTCCTTTAGCCTAGAGGGAAGGGCTTGTTGACAACACTTAGGACAGTATCTAAACTGCTCCAGCAGGCATGGAGTCTTGTACTGTGAAGCCTGGTATGGAGAACTGGTTGCTGGCAGATCCAGGGGGTTCATGGTAAGGGAAGTAAGGCATCAAAGGCTCTTCCTTGGTGATCTTTACTAGAGATCCTCAGCACTTTCAGCATCTTACAGGGATTTCCCTTCAAACTGGAAGGCATGCTGGGAGAAGAAGCCAATGTATGCAATGGGCAAAAACTGGCTGAGATGTACATATAAGGTGTGAGAGGGAAATAGGAAAGGTTGTCCAAGGGAAATGGAAAATATAATACTTGTGCACCATCTTGGAAACATGAGAGGGAAGTGGAAGGGGACAATCAAGCAAGAAGCAGCAGGGAAGTAGTTAAGGAGGGAAAAGCAGGAAGAGGAATTAGGAACTACAACAACTGGCTTGTTGGTTAAAGAACCTGCGGCCATTTCCACATGGGGGTATATCCCCGCGCTGGGACGACCTCACATAGAGGGCGTCTACACCGTGGGGTTCGCTAGGACGGTGAAAAAAGGTGAGGTTCTAAACCTCAAACCGCCCTTGCGTGGCCGCGGGGGTGGCGCTCCGTGTTTTATAAAGACCACTTTTCAAGTGGTCTTTTTAAAACTTGCATGTGCTACCCTGTCGCAGTGCCCCATTAAGAACTAGCACATCCCTGCAGAGCTGCCCAGGGGCGGGCTTCTGGCTGGCGCGCTGCCCCAATTGGTGGAGCACCGCTGGAAGCCGCCGGCTGCCATTTTGGGTGCCGCTGGCCGCCGCCGATGTTTAGAGCAGCGAACGCGCGCTGCTCCCCGTGGGGACGGAGCCTCCCACTGCAAGGTAAGCTCCGTCCCCACGTGCACTGCCCCGTTTCCCCCCATTTTGCCACCCCCCCATGTGGAAAGGGCCTGTATCTTTTGTAGGATGATAAAACGGTCAGGGGGTTATAGAAGTGTTTCTTAGGTAGAGGAAACCAGAAGTTTTTCAGAGTCAACGGCTGTTGGCCACTTGGGCATTCTCATAAGCTCTGGGATTTTGAGGGTTCTTGTAGATACTCAAATTAAATCAACAAGCATCTTTAGCAACCTTGAGTTGTAAAGCCGTTTTCTTTGCTTAGAGTCAAATCCATCTTTCACTGAAACCTTTTTATCAATGCTACCAGCAGCTCAATCTGTGGAATGAAAATAAAGATATCACTCACTTCAGAAAAAAAAAACATTTTTTCAGCAACTTGGGCAGTATCCAGCCCAGAAGGTGTGTGTTGCTTTGTTTGTATTGTTGGATAACTAAGTTATTGTTGGGCACATGCCACTGAATGCCATTTAATGTTTGTAGCATCTTTCTGTGCCACAATCCCCGGTGCAATGGTGTTATTGTAGAAGAAATGGGCAATGCTTGAAAGAGGTAAGCAGAGTCATCTCACCTTGTGACAGGTGTGTGTGTGCTACATGTAATTTGCATGGTGACTGCACAGAAACTGCAAAGCAAGAGGCCCTGTCATGTAAAGAGTCAAAAGAAATACAAGATATGATGGAAGAGAACTCTTGCTGTGAGGATTGGCCCAAGGTGACAACAGAGGACTGAAGATCATTCTCCTCTTTCAGCGACGGAAACCTGAACCAGAATTACTTTCTCAGATGCTGAGATCAAATGCCTTTAAAAAAATTTTTAAAAAAGGCTTTGTTCAAGTTAAAAATAGAGGGGGAGAGGGAGAGGGAGAGAGAGACAGATTAAAATGTCTTGAGTATCTTAAAATGTAGTCTTTAATAATATAAACTGTGTTAATAAATTCATTTCTTCAAATCTTCTGGAGCTGAAAGGGAAGAAAAGGAAATTGTAAGATCAGGGGATCTTGGGAGTTTTAAAGCCAATTTGCAACTCTTCTGGATTTAAAAAGAAGCTGGCAAGCTGAACTGAACAAAGTCTGTATTAGGAAGGCCTAAGTTAGAGTGACAGGCCTGGGAATAAAGTGTGATGTCTTCTTAACCCTCACATATTAACCATTCAACTCACATTATTAAAATCTTTTGCCTAGACCTATTAAATGATGTATAACTCCCTGGGTTTTTACTTTTTTTATTTTAATAAAGGTATTGAAGACAAGATCCAGGTCTGATTTTCCTATTTTTCCCACACCTCCATCATCTTTCACTGAACAACAGCAAAATCCCTTCATCTCAATTAAAAATATTATGAGAACTTTGCACGCACTTCATTTGTTTAATGCATACTTAATGAGAGTTGAACCATCCCTCATTTCTGGGTCAGTATGCAATAATCCTGGGAGTCTGAAATATTTACTTCCTAGATATACTTAAAGTCTGGAGAAAAATGGATTTTTTGAACTTAGCCATACTGGTCTAGGAATTTGGAGAGCTGTAGTCAAAAAAGGTAAGTTTTCCCAGATCTGCGTATGTTATGCTTGCCATATAAAGCATATATGACACATTCACTGCCTGTGGCATTGAACCCACTATGGCTATTTCTCATCACTACTTGATGCTGTCACCAGAGGATGGGCATGATGAATTTTTTTTCCTCTCCTGGGAGGAATAAGAAGAAGTGTCTCGTGACAATATAATGATGCAGATGCTTTCCAGGTCCTGGTCTGATTCTTTGGTAAAAAAAATAGATGTGCGCCTCCTCCTTCACTAGGTAGCAGGTGAGACAGATGCTCCACAAAAAGGCATTCTGCATACTTCTCAACAGCGTTGTCACATCTCAGGACACTGTCTAAAATCTTAGGAGATGACTCTGCTTCTCTCCATCTTCAGACAACAAAACAATTTAAAAATGAGTGGCAGATCCCAAAACCAGACACAATTTTAAGGACCAAAGCCATATGAAACAATGCAGCATTGGGTGTCCAGCAGAAGCTCAGTCGGGATGGAGCCAATTGATTTCCCTTGGGAGGCAGCCCCAAAACTGAGATGCTCCTCCAGAGACCACCTAGTGTCATGTACTCACTGACCTGGATAGTAAAAAATGTTTGCAGCAAGAGGAATACCACCATACCATCTTGGACACACCCAATCTTGTCTGATTTCATTAGCTAAACAAGAGTAGGCCTGCTCAATATTTGGGGGATCACAAGGGAATACAAAGCAAGATTAGGGAAGAATTCTGCACGAAACTCTGGAAAGCTATTGCTACCACTCAAAGTTGACAATACTGGAACGAATGGAATAATAGCTTGATTAATTATAAGGCAGCTTCCTATGTTCCCATGCTCAAAGGATGAAGAAAGGTTGGACAACTACCAACCAGTCACTAGGACACTGATACCAAGAAAGGATCTGTAAAAGATAAATCAGCAGATCATGATAGACTAATCTTATTTCCCTCTTTTTGGCAGAGTTGCATACTTGGTGGATTATGGTAATCCAGTAGGTATAATATATCTTCATTTCAGCAAGGCTTTCAACAATGTCCCCCTCTTGTAGATAAGCTGGTAAGATGTGACTTAGACAGTCCTTTTGTTAGATGGCTTCGTAATCAGTTGATGGATGAAGGGTATGCACCAATGATTCCTTATCATCTTGTAGAGAAGTGGCAAATGGGATGTCAGAAGGGTCTAGACTAGGCCTGGTGTCTTTGGTTGCACATTTGGTTGTGTGATATCTCAGTTCACTAATGAGACAGTGTTATACACAGGCTTTGAGAGTCCATGAGAGTAATTCCTTGAGCATAAGATTATACTCTATCCCCTCAATGTAGGGTTTTAGCCACTGAGAGCTGAGAAAGGGCAGCGAATTGTTAGCTGTTTATGATGTCTGGAATTCTCTATCAGCTATGTTATTACATAACAACTGTAGTTACATAGCTAAGGAGCGTCTGTCTCCTGGCCCAGACATCCAAACTCACTTGTCAAGCAGCAGCCACTGTGACTGATGGGGGTCTGTTCCCCTGTAGATCAGGAAGCAGCTGGCTGACATTCCAAGCCCCTCCCGTGAACAATCTCCATTATGAGAGGCAGAAGCAGCGTCATTGTTGCAATCCTTCTTTGCCCCAGAGATCATTCACACAAAGAGGGCTCCCAGTGAGTGAGAATTAGAGAATCATCATAGCCTCTGTGTCAGAATGCATGGCTCCTGTCATAAAGTTGCTGGCTGTGTTTTAGTATGTCATAGAATAGGATTACTAGGCAAAAGGGGGCTATACAATGTATCAATTGCCGATTATTGTTTGCAAACGTGTATCTGGTTGAAGGTCTGAGAGTATCCCAAGGCACCAAATGGTTAAGTGCTGCAGTGTTTGATGTTACTTTGTATCTGGTGAGGGGAGGGAGACATCAGAAGGGGGAATGCCAAACTAGTGAGAAGGTGTTATGGGAACAAGCTTGACAAAACATAAGGATTCAGGAACTTGTTCTCGCTTCCAGGAGGAAAGATATGTAAAAATTGGAAAGGGTCTGGGAAAATCTGGTGCTGGTGGAGTGATGTGACATTTATGCATCTCACCAATCATTGCTATGTGCACCCAAAGTTGCATGACAAGGTATAAAACCTGAAACCATCGAACATGTGGTAGTCTCAGCAACTTCTCAGGAAAGTTTATGGAAAGTTTACTCTTTACCTGTTCCATAAAGAAGTAAATATGTAGGGATCATGGCTGGATGGCCATCTGTTGGGAATACCTTGATGGTGTATTCCTGCATGGCAGGAGGTTGGAGTTGATGGCCCTTGTGGTCTCTTCCAATTCTATAACTCTATGATTTTGTGAATAAAAACCAGTTGCAAATGCATAACTCTAGGTCACACATTTGTAACTACTTTAGTGAATTCCAGACCATGTTATTACCTTTTTTTGTTTTTACAACAGGGAGCAAAAGAGGCACTTCTGGGATTTGCTGAGCACTGAGCACTGGACACTGCAGACCTTGACCCAGATGACTGGGATAGTGCAGCATGTCTTGCCCTGCCTCAAGCCTCAGAATGTCTTAGGCCAGCCTCACCTGTGGCTGACCAATGTAAGAAACAGAAAAGCTAGACTGGAAATGCCTTTGTTCTGACACAAAAGGTCTCTTGTGTCCTTAGGAGCAGAGCTTGGAAAAGTTATCTGTTTGGACTACAAATCTCAGAATGCCCCAGACAGCAAGGCCAGGAAATTCTGGGGGCTGTGGTCCAAAAAAGTAATTTTCTCAAGCTTTCCTTCAGAGCAACTGTGTTAGTTGCCTGTAGCCACATCAAGAAAGAACCCTGTATCTAATTAAATACGTTCTTCCCCATGAGTGCTCATCATGCCACAATGCCTGTGTTCAGATTCAAGGGCCCACAGGAGCATGTGAGTTCATATATGTTCATCATTTCCTTTCTCATTCCAGCTTTGCAGGAAAGGAACACTGATCTACATTAATCATGTGGCAGAAATATGCCTTTGACCATTTCCACACTAGACTGTTATAGTGCTATTATTCCACTTTCAACATCCTATGGAATCCTGGGGTTTGAAGCTTAGAGAGGGGTCTCGAAAGCTCCTCCTAAACTGCAAACCCCAGGATTCCCTAGGATGTTGAAAGTGGAATAATAGCAATATAACAGTCTAATGTGGAAATGGCCTTTGAGTTGTATGTATGTAAAGCTTGAAAGACTACTTTTAGAAGTGATACTTCAATTTAGTTCCATTTAGCCTACGGTGCAGTGGGAATACCCTCTCCTCTTATGCACTTCACCATTGCCTCAACACTCACAACAGAACAAGAGGCAGCTGTGCTAATCACAGCACATGCAATTTTTAGAACTATGCAACATTCCTCCCCCACCACTACCACCATTTAATGAAGCTGAATCCCTGTAACTATAAAAGTAACTAATGTATTGCACCATATAACAAGTGAAGTTATCCCTTGTTAAGTTACAGCCTTCATAACTGGGGAAATGGATTAATTACAAGTAATGTGTCATTTGTAATGAGTTGCTTCCAAGCTGTGCTGAGAACAGAGTGTCACTTTGGCAAAGCAGTGTGGAAGCATCCAGTATCATCTCTTCAGTATAATGAGGCCCCAGGATTATTACTTTGTGCCTGAACAGCCTCTTGCTTATGTTATTTTTTAAAAACACCCTCTTCTGAATGTTAAATATCAGCCACAGTCCTCTGTGACTCAAAGACACAAAAACAAACCTTGATTTCTAAACCAACACATGCTAAATAGCAGCTCTTTTAAAGTTTTTTTTTGCACTCATCTGAATAATAACTGACTAGTTCATAGTCAACAGCATTTAATAACTCACCGAAATGCTTAAATTAGAAAAAGATGCTGCTCCGTTGCTCAACAGGAAGCCTATTAGAGATCATGTTGATTTCCAGCATGCAAAAAACACAAGAAGTGGAAGAGATAGGAGGTTTATTCATATTAACTAGCCTGCTCCCAAGGAGTGGATGGGGAGGGGATAACACCCGACCTGTAAGGGCTCCATGAGAGATGACATGCAAGAGTCATCAAAAGTGAGAGAAATTGACCCTCCACTGCAGCAGCGCTCTTTGGACTTAATAGGAGCAGCTGGTCAGTGAAGCGTTTGCTCACAATTTAACAAGGCTTCCACAATAAGAGGCAGGTGCCAATAAATCAAAGGGGAGAGCCCAGCTAAATGAGTTTTAATTTAAATTCATATATGAGGCCCGCTGATTAGGGCTTCATTGCTCTTTCACAGGCTTTGGTCTATGGTGGCATGGGCTTTGGGAACGTGTTTTTTTCCCTCTGTCCTTCTCAATGGCATCACAGCTGTGATGGAAAACCCATCCAGCCTGGTCCTACTGTCCCCACCCTAGGGGTCCAATCACTCACCTTGCCCCTTTTCTCCTCAAGGACCCTCGCTGGATCTGGTACTCAGGCATCTTCTCTGCTGGCTGTGTTGATCAGTGTGGTAAAGTAGTCCCCCTTTCAGTTCTCAAATGCAAGCAATCACACACAGTGATAGAAAATAAAACCAATAAAGATTTACCAGATAACAATTAAGATAAATATGAATTCTCTGAACACTCTACAGATTTTCAGCTCCTCAAACCCTAATCAGATCTTATCAATTCCTCTCTTCTTAACTGGTCTTCACTCTGTCTCTGACTGCCCTGATTAACTCTTTGACAGACAAACCTCTAGGTCAAAACCTTTTCCTTACCATAGGTCTCCTTTTACAGCCCAGCTTTCTCAACTTCTGTTTTCATAATAGCCATCTAAGGACAGGCTTGTATACCAGATGAAGATAACAGACGGAACAGAAGTGGGTGGGACTAAGGGATGGAGAGTTCAGCTTCATGGGAATGAATGAACTGTATGAAGGACATGGGCCCATTTGTAGTCATTCCTGACTTAGTGCCATCCAGAAATTTTGGGCTACAACTCCCATATCCTACCACCTCTGTGGTGCTCACTGACAGTGATGAGCACAGTAATCCAACATATCTGGAAAATGCCATGCTGTGCAATGCTGGCCTATACTCTTGACTTTTCTTCTGACTGTAAACATGAGCAATTATAGTAAAGAAGGATAGGAAATAACGTAAACTGGTACAATGACAAACTGGGATATAGATGTTTTTTAACCCTATGTATTGAAGCCTATTTTACCCAAAGACAGTGAAATAACACTACAAAGTGGAATTAAAGGAGGCACCTAATGTTCTTAGGAGACCCAGCATGGTGTAGTGGTTTGAGTGTTGGACTACTCTGGAAACCAGGGTTTGATTCCCAGGGTTTGAGGCCCCTCTCTGCAAACTGCAAATCCCAGGACTTCATAGGATGTTGAAAATGGAATAATAGCACTCTAACAGTCTAGTGCAGAAATGACCTTAGACAGTCAATACACTGTCATTCCTATAAGGATAGATAGAGAGGGCTACTCTTAGTTGCTTCCACAGTAGAATAGTACTGGGGCAATTGGTTTGGCCTTTCAAAGTGGAATTAGAGCAGCTGTTTCACACAAGCTCTTAATATAGCACAGTATTATTCAGCAGTGTCCTATCCTCTAGCCAAGATTCTTCTCTAATGAATACTTGCAAAGAAAGTTCCATTCAACAGAGGACCTTCTTCACAGATAATCAGAAGTTTCCTGTCTGCAGATTCAGACCATTTTATTGCTTTCCTGTTCTACATGGCTGGGTAAGATCAGTGATTAACTATTCTGTAATTGCCACTTATTTAGCCACCTTCTGTTCTGCACAGTAAATGGGGGTGATGTTAAATTATCGGTTTCTTTCCTCCTTTGTTCTCTTGTCTTCCTATTATAGTGAAACAGCACGACTCATGTTGCTTCTAATGCTGAACAAGCGACCAATGTTGCTTCTGATAATGGTCAGTTACCAGGGCAGCTGGTGTCTTCCAGGACAGTGGGATGGTGAAGCCACTCTGGGCTTTAAGCTTGCTTTTTAAAAAGCTATCTAAGAGGTTCGACCCATTTGGGGGTATAGGCTTAGTACCTTGGGTAGCTCCTGTAAAGTCTGGTATGAATTCACAGCCCTAGTGATATGGAAGTCACCAATCACACAGGTAAGATGATCCGTGGTTCCCTTCCAATGTCTGGAATAACACTGAGTTTTAAGGAGGCTATTCTAAGCAGCAACATTTGTTCCCAAATCTTGTAATAGGAAGGCACAGAAAGACACACCTTTCTTCCTCAGCCAGAAGTCATCCAGCTTTTCTTTCCTTCCAGCTGGCAGAGACAGCCATTTAGCAACCCCTAAAGAAGGCTTCCACAATTCCAAGATGAGTCATGAATACCTCATAGGGGGAACCACCGATACAGAAACATACTTGAAAGATAACACTATATTCAAACTCCATGTCTGCAGCACACTTAACATTAAACTGCTCCAGTTTCATAATTCATCACAAGTATATATTTAAAAATTTAAAATGTATATATTCTCACTTGCCTTCTGCTATAGAACTCGGAGTAGAACAAAAGGGTTTCCTGAAGCTTTTCCATCCAGAAACTGATTTAATCCAGCGCCACCTAGCTTCAGCATTTTTGTTCTATAAATTGCCTTCAGGCCATGCCCTTGATGAAACATTTAATCTTTCTACACTAGGACTCCTCTAGAAGTCATCTTCTGTTGAAGTTGCTGTTGTTGTCGTGTGCCTTCAAGTCATTTGCAACTTATGGCAACCTTAAGGTGAACCTATCACAGGGTTTTCCTGGCAAGATTTGTTCAGAGGGGTTGCCTTTGCCTTCCTCTGAGGGTGAGAGAGTGTGCTTTGCCCAAGGTCACCCATTGGGTTTCCATGGCTGATCAAGGATTTGACCCCTGATCTCCAGAGCAGCAGTCCAACACTCAAACCACTACCCCACGCTGGCTCTCTCTGTTGAATTATCCACACAAAATTAGAGCTATAATGCAGATATTCAATGCAGATATAACATTGTCACCCATGCAATTATAAACAACGTCCCCAGATTTCAGTCACTTGACATGTACAGGTTTTCTCTCCAGACAAACCAAAAATGACTGGGGATGCAAAATCCTTCAAAGAAGTCTTTTGATTTTTGCCATAAGGTTTTCTTTTTCTTTTTCTTTCTTTTTTTTAAAGCTGATGTAATGTTTTGGGATTCACTAACAGCACTACTTTAAAATCTCCCACACTATTTTTGGTGAACTATGATATAGGGAAGCAGAAATGACTTGCTCAGCTTGTCAATAGGTTTAGCCCGTTTGAGGAAATCAGCATTTCTTCCATGGGACAGAATGTGGGAGTTCATTGGGTTTGGGAATTTGTCCACAATACAAATTCATGGTAGTGTTGGGTTTGTTTGTTTTTTTAAAAAAAAATCCAATTTGTACTTTCCTTTTAATTCTACCTTCTGTGTTCTGGCTGTGAATGTACAGGTGGAAGGGAAGACATTCAATAATGCATACACAAACATTCTCTCAGATGTGGGTCATCTTCATACTCTGCAATACACTGAAATTCCTACAGTTCACACAATGCAAATTTTAATCGTAGTTCATGAGGGTTAACATGCTTCTATGGGATTAACAAAACCCATTAATACATAAATACTCCTCTTGTCCAGTTCAAATGTTCAGATTCAGTTCAGAGCTACATCAAGAAGAAAAATATCAGAAAGATTATTTCTTGATGCAGTGCTGTGAAGGGAACCACTGCCCATAGTTTCCCTCCCACTTCTTCTGGCTGAAGTGGTATCCAGGGTTTTAGCAAAGTGACCAGCTGCTGCAGTGTTAGATTAATCTATATTCACTGTTTGAGAGACTTATTTTCAGCATGACCACCTTTGTCTGTCTTCATTGCAAGATGCTCTCAGGCAAATCAAGTGTATTTGAAAGCCCATGGAAGAAGGAAGCTCTCAATCTCCCAAGCTGCTGAGCAGAAAGGACAGGGGAGGGCACACACATCTCAAGTTGTGCCAGTGCGATAACAGGAACCACACATTATTTCTGGTATACCAAAAAAGAAATCCAGTTGAGCTGCAGAGCGAATACTCTGCTGCTTTTGCTAGGCCCTTTAGTTTCAAGGGTGAAATCTTCTTCCCTTTCTGCCTCCATCATCTCCCTCTGCTTTGGTTTGAGCTTTGTGGAAATTCAAGCATATAAGCAGGGATTTTTTGTCAAGAAAGTAATGTTTTAAAACTGCCCTTCTGCTCTGACGGACTCTAGCTCAAGTCTCGCCATCAACAAGTTTCAGAGGCATGCTTGACAGTAGGTACAGTTTGATTACTCACTGGGCTGGCATGCAGTTTTGCACTCCATGACAGGAGGAGGAAATTAAATTTGCTGCTCATGTGAATAAAATCAGCCAGCCCTTGCCGGAAGGCCTCTGCATTACTGTTGGGGGGGGGGAAGCACATGTGAGGCTGTCACAGAACAAACCAACTTGCCATTCAAAAGCGGACAAGGAAAAATTGCAACAGCAAATGTACCATAAAAGACCAATAAGGCAAGTGCATTCACAAGTGATACGAAATCTTTCCAGGGCACCTGGAAACGTATTCAGTAGTAGTTTCATTAGTAAGGTGTGCTTCATTTATCTGTTATTTATCTTTTTAAACATTTGCATGTCCTTTAAATGATTTTATACTGTTTTATGTGGCGGCCTTATTTTTATATATATATCTATATATAATATGTATATATTGATTCTCTCTGGGAGCCTCCTTGGGTCCCACTCTGGGAGAAAGGCAGCAAATAAAATAAATAAATAAGTAAATAAAGCCTTGCAAAACACCAAAATTATTTTGGCTAAAATTTCATAGTTAGCCATTTCCTCTGACGCTTCAGTGGGTTCTTTTAATGTGTTTCTGTAACCCAAAGAATCCAAGAAAACTTCAAAAACTTCACTGTTTTTCTCGTGTGCAATCAACTCATTTCTGACATATGGTGACCCTATCATGGGGTTTTCTTGGTGGAATTTGTTCAGGGGAAGGGTTGCCCTCACTTTCCTCTGAGGCTGAGAGTGTGTGAATTGTGCAAGGTCACCCAATCAGTTTTCATGGCTGAGTGGGATTTGAACCCTGGTCTCTCAGTGTCCTAGTCTAGCACTTAAACTACTTCACTGTGCTGGCTCTTTTTTTTTTTTTTTTAAAGGCTCTTAATTCCACATTAAAGACTGGGCTGCTCCAAAATACTTCATCTTACAGCAGGGATAGCTCACAACAATGTATTATTCTTGGGGATATCCGCCACATATATGCATATGTATGCATGCATACACGCAAACAGACATGCACACATACACATATACACACATTTAGACCTTTCCACACCAGTTACTGTGTGGATTGCAGCTAAGTTCAGAGGGACCAGAAAAGCTTCAGTGGGGTGACAAATAACATCACTGTCCCTGTTCATTAGAAAAATCCTGGTGCTTCAACCTGAAAGCTCTTGCTGTGATACAACATTGGTTATTGCCATGAAAAGTATTTAGAGCCCTTCCATTACTCCAGCTGTTTTAACTACCCAGCTGCCTCCCTTCATTGCATCTTGCCTCATTATACTGAAAATTCCTCACAATAGAGTGTAGGGAAGCAACAAATGCATCAGATGATCACTGACAAATAACCAAATCATGCGTCACAGTCTCACACATGAGTCTTTGTCACACAGAGCTACTGTCATATTTTCATGTCTATTTCTGACAAGATGTACAAAAAAGTGCTTCTTCAGCTATCAGACATAGAAACATGGAATCACAGAATCTTGGAGCTGGATGGGACTGCAAGAGCCATGTAATACAAGCCGCTTCTATACAGGAATATACAACTAAAGCAGTCCTGAACCATGCCCATACAACCTCTGTTCGAAGACTCCAAAGGCAATCAATTCCACCGCTGAACCACTCTTAGAATAAAAAATATCCTTCTAATGTTTAAGTGGAATCTCTTTTCTTGCTATTTTAATCCATCAGTTCCTATTCTAGTCCCTGGAGCAGCAGAATACAAGCTGGCTCCATTTTCTGTATGAAATCCTTTCAGTCACCTCTCAGTCTTCTGTTCTCCAAGCTAAGCATATCCAGCTCCCTAAGTAGTTCTTCATAAAGTTTTGTTTCCAAAGCTTTGATCATCTTGATTCGCCCTTTGCTGCAGACATTCCAACCTGTCAATATACTTCTTAAATGTGGTGCCCAGAATTGGACACAGTATTCCAGATGAGGCCAGATAAGCAGAATAGAGTGGCACTAATACTTCCCTCGATTGGAACATATACTGCTATTGATGCAACCCAGAATTGCATTGGTTTTCTGTGTGTGTTTGTTTTGTTTTGTTTTGGTTGCTATATCACATTGTTGACTCTTGTTCAATTTGTGGTGCATTAAGACCCCTAGATCTCTATCAAAAAAGGGATACAAGATTAGCTTGGCATAATTTGTTTTTGAGAAACTCATGCTGGCTCATGGCACATTCCTCTCTTAAGTGCATACAAACTATAATTCAGTTATCATTTCTAAAACTATTCCTGGTATTGATGTCAAGCTGGCTGGTTGGTAATTGCTCAGGTCCTCTTTTTTGCCCTTCTTGAAGATGGAGACAACATTTGCTCTCCTCCGATCTGCTGGAACCTCTCCTGTGCTCCAAGAATCCTCAAAGATGATTGACAGTGGCTCTCAGATTACATTTGCAAGTTCCTTTAGTGCAGCTCATCTGCCTCTAGAGACTTTAATTCATTCAGTGTAACTAGGTAGTCTTTTATTACCACTTTACCTACTTGCCAGTAATCGCTTTACTGCATGCTTTATTCTATTTTCACCAGTTAGAGCACTGTTTTTCTGTTGGGAGAAGACAAAAGTGAAGAAGCATTTCACCATTTTTAACATGCAGCGGCCCAATCATTTCCTTGTTCTTCTTGCTCCAAACATAGCTTCCTAAAAAACCCTTTTTATTGTTTTTAACGTTTCTAGCAGGCCCGAGCTCATTCTGAGCTTTAAGTTTGCCGACTTTCTCCCCTGCAAGTATTAGCTATTTGTTTGTATTCTTCTTTAGTGGGTTTGCCCTTCTTCCATTTCTTATACATGCCTCTTTTAAATTTCAGCTCACCTGAAAGTTCTTTGTGCAATCACCCTGGTTTCTTTAGACACCTTCTTAGAATTGTTTGAAACTGTGCCTTGAATATTTCACTGTTAAGAAACTCCCGTGTACCATGAACCCCCTTCCCTTTGAACATTTTTGACCATGGGATTTCACCCAGTGTTTCCCTACGCTTATTAAAATCAGTTCTTCTGAATCCAGAGTAAGTGTCTGGCTACATTTGACTCCCTCTTTCCTCAGTATAACAAATCCCAAAGGAACATGATCACTCCCACTCAAGGATCCCACTAGTTACACCCCATTGACCAGTTCATCTCCGTTGGTTAGGATCAAATCCAAAATGGCTGAACGCCTTGTTGCTTCTTCTACCTTTGGGGAAATTAAATTGTCTCCAAGCTAGTGAGGAAGTTGTTGTAGCTTACATTCTTGGCAGAGTGTGAGTTTCAACAAATATCAGGGTAGTTGAAGTTTCCTATTACTGCTCTATCTCTCCTTTCTGAATATTTGAATATTTGTTTTAGGAAGGAATCACCTAAATTTTCATTCTGGTGTTGGGGAACAGCTACTGTAGATGCCCACAATGAGGTCACAGTTGTGTCTCTCCCCTTTAAGTTTTAGCCAAAGACCCTCATTTTATTTTTCATGCTTCAAGTCATGAATCTCCTCCCACATCCTTGACATACAATACACCTGCCATATATGTATGGGCTCTGTTCCAGGACTCCACTCCCCATGTAAAACAAAAAACACAAGTGTCACATGCCATTATAGTCAATGGACACAACATGTGAGTGCCCACATCCATGTGGGCTTGCACCTACCATGTCCATTGACTGTAATGAGAGCAACATTTCACACAACCTCACATTTGTTGCGCAAAGGTTGTGCCAGAAGAAGACATTTGGTCTTTTTCTTTGGAATAGGTGATACCATTCTATTACTACCTTCTTGTCATGAGACTCATCCCACCAGATTTCAGTGATGCCTATTAAATCATATATGCCTTCCTGTGTTAAAGCTCCAAGTTCATCCTGTTTATTTTCCATGCTGTGTGCATTAATGTAAAAACATGTAAGACCCTGGGTCATTCTCTCCAGGTGATTCCTTGTTTTTTTTCTTCTATCCACTGTTGGGCTTCTACATTGTTGGCCCAATTCCCCCCTCCCTGTATCACTGAAGCCATTGTCCCCAGTAGTTGGGATCCCCTGCTGTATGAAATACTGTCTCCCTCCCCCTTTTAACTTAGTTTAAAGCCCTCCTGATCAGATTTGCAAGACTCCTAGCAAATACATTCTTTCCAACTGCTGTGAGGTGTAACCCATCTCTTTCCAGAAGTCCTTCTTGATGAATGTGCAGACCGTGGTCCAAGAAACCAAATCTTTCTTGATGGCACCATCTGCAGACCCAGTTGTTCAGTTCTAGTAGCCTTCTTCCTGGGCCACATCCTTTGACAAGAGGGAGTGATGGAATAACAACCTGTGCCCCAAGTTCCTTTAGCTTCCTTCGAAGGAGCTTGGTAGTCCCTCGTAATATGTTGAAGGCTGTATCTTGTTGTATCATTTGTTCCAACATGGATCAGAAAGAACTGGAAAGATATAGCAGACTGGCAACATTTTTTCCTGACGTGCCACAGACTGGCACCATGTTTGTGACCAGTGACTACAACTGTTTCTTTCATTCCAGTGACTCACAGACCAGCACTGGTCCGCAGACCATCAGTCTGACTAGCACTGGTATAGAACACTTACCTTATATTTATTCAAGCTGTCTGCAGGCTCACCCATATCTGTATCTAATATTCTTATAACAAGCTTTTAGCGTAAACTGAAGCCTGAAAAAACCCTGAGGCTCAAGTGCCCTACAACTAAGTCATTTTCATTCACACTGGCTTGAAGTAAAGGATGAAAGTTTTATCACTGGTAACTGGGACTTTATGCCTGAGATCACTGGGACAGGTATAAGTTTCCAAGTGTAATATCAACTCTCCTTGAAGTGGGACACATGCATTTATGAAGCAATGGAAGTCCTGTTAGAGAAGACGACCCATAATCCCAACTCATGCTTAGACATTTTTATAGCCCCTTCTCTCTCTTTCTCTTCCTTAATCTCATATACCGTAGTAGTACCCTGCAATACAACACTCAATCTTTTACAATGTGGGTGAGAATCAGAATAATTCTTACATCAATAGCTCCATCATTCAAGTGGAATTACATAAGGATGACATTGTACTCAATATCTTATTGGACAAGTGTGGTGCAACTTTATGAGCACTTCTTCATTACTGAATCCTTTCCATCACTTAGTTATTGCTGTGAACCTAGACAACAGTCCTCCAAATTCGCACAAGTGTTGGGTGAGGGATTTCCAATAATGATTGTGGATGTTCTTGCATTATTTGAATACTGACTGTGGTTTGATTCCATCCTGTTGGGGTCTGAGAATTTTGTAATCTATTTTATGAAAAACAAGAAGGGAACAAAGTGGGTGATGAGCAAAATCAGTTGTGAGATTGATCATAAGGACATGAAGGACTATTGTCAGTGACTGAGATGGATGCTCAGATTTGCAGTAACTGTATGTAGTACGTGGAGAACATATGGATTTAAGGAGAGCTCCGTTGGATTCACCTAAAGCCCTGCCTTAGTCCAATGTTCTTTTCCTGTAGTCACCAACCAGATGCCTATAGGGTGTCCTCAAACAGAACATTAGGGGGGTACCGCTTTCCTCATCATGTCCCCCAGCAACTGGGATTAAAAGTCCTACAGCCCATGAAAAACTGAGGTAATGCATAGCCCATGGCCATTTCCATACTACAGTGTTATAGTGCTATTTTTCCACTTTCAACATTCCATGGAATCCTGGGGTTTGTAGTTTAGGGAGGGGCATTTAGAATTCTCAGCCAGAGAGCTCTTTGGCCTCGGTAAAGTACAAACCCCAGAATTCCACAGGATGTTCAAAGTGGAATAACAGCACTATAACAGTGTAATGTGGAAATTGCCCATGATTAGTACCATTAGTAGCCTTATCCTCCTTGAATTTATCTAATGGATGACATAAATGAAAGAACAAAAATGTGTTTTTTAAAGCCATTGGAATCTATGTTTTTTTAAAAAATAATTTTTATAAAGATTTGTATAAATACATCAACCTATGCTTAGATTCCACTTCAACTTCTGACTACAGTTGGAGCAAACATAAGCAAGAAGTAGTCCTCAACCATTCTTACTTGGATCAGTGAGGGTAAAACCCCAACTTCCTCTGATTTTCCTCTGAGACAGTATGAAGACAGTAAACTGGCCGGTTAAGGCCTACCTGAGTAATAATTGGTTCAGAAGCACATCATTCACATTGGATAAACAGGACTCTGTTTATAGTATAGGGCAAGGGCACTGATGAGAAATTTATTGCACTTTAACTATTTGGGTTGTCATACTTGTGTTCACTTTGATTTGTCTGGGGCACCAGATGGTGCAGATGGTGTCCGATGAAGTGAATCAACATAAATATGAATTAAGGTTCAAATACAGAACAAACCACTGTACTATTATTTGAAAAACATTTGCTGACAGTTCTTTGAGTGTGTTTTGTTTTGTACCCTTGTTAATCATTTGTAATAGAATCAGTGTATGTTTCTTTTTTTAAGTGTTGCTGTGTGATACGTTTGCATAATGGCCAAGATCCAACAGAGAGATAGTATAACGTTACCCCAGCATGGCAACTCTGTAGTTGTGCTAAGTCTACTCATATACTGACACAACAGTTCATAGGTCTCCATCCAAGTACACTAAGGGATGTATTTGCGCACTGTTTTGAAAAAAAAAATGTAACCACTCACACAATGGTTACATCAGTGGAACTCCTTTTGCACAACTATTTTCTGGATACAGACTTTGCACAACCACCTAAAAACATGCAACCAACAGTGTAAGGCTACTTATGGCGGCAAAAGTCACCAACAAGATTCTAGCCAATAAAAGATGGCTGGTATCCTGTTAGTGAATTATGATGGCGAAAGTCAGACTTGGGCCATCACAACTCACCTTTGTGACTGCAGTGCAGCTAGAATTCTGTGCCAACTGTGCAATGACTAAAATCAGCTCCTTGTAAGCAATATAGTTCTCCCCACACCCAACTTGATCATTTCTACATGGCTGGAGTACAGGAAGGTGACCAAGGACACATTCAGCTCCTTTCTTGTGACTGGCTGTGCTGCAAGGATGTTGTCTGCAGAGAGCTTGCAAACACCTCCAGAAGTCTCTGTAGATGCTTGTTGCTGTGCTTCGAGCTATAGAAAAATAACTGGACACATTCCTACCCATCTCTCCACTCTCCAACAACATGAAAATGGCCATGTTGTGCAGGGGGTTGCACTGCTTACAAGATTGGTTGTTGGGGTGGATAGCATCAGGAGACATAGTTAGGCAGACATCTGCCAATGCAGGATCTTACCTGATACTGAAGGGTAATATGGAAAAGAAATTAAAAAATAGTTAAATTGAAATATCATACACACACTTTATTTGAGCAAAATAATAACCAGAGTGCCATTAATTTTCTCATCTAGAAAATGCCTGCTAAACCCACATTTGCTGTCTTATTCATCTTGAAGAATGCTTTCTATTCCCTGGAAAGGATCTTCCCAATGGTGACACCCAGTTATGATTTGCCTTCACCAGAAAGGCTTAATCAAGGCCTCCTTAGTTTTCTTGTCAGTGTCAGTTGAAAGCTTTTTGCTTCTTCCAACCTTTGAACTGTGAACCTTTGCATCTATGAATTTTAAATCTGTTGTTCACTTTTAATCATGTTCATTATGTATTCCTCTGTGTAATTGTTGTCAGTCTTCGTCCTTCCAATTTTTTGAACTTTGATTCTGAGAATTCCTGACTATTGGCCACGTTGACTGGAGTTTCTAGGAGTTATAGCCCAAATGTTGAGAACCATTACTGTTTTATTCCCTGCTGCTGAGGGTTTTTTTGCTGAATTTTTCCAGGAGAATGTGCTTATTTTTTCTAACTCTCTGATTATTATTGTGTTTTAATTGTTTGTAAGCTGCCCAGGGAACACTGTTATTAGGCAGTATGTAGAAAATGCAAGTAAGTAAATAAATAAGTTCCTCAAGTCCTCCAACCGTGTAAGAACAAAAGGATATTTTGGGAATATCAACTTCCTTTTATGCATGTCTGGTGTGTGATTACACAAGAAGGCAAAACATATACAGACTTTATTCACTATGCCTTGCTTTTCTGTATTACTTCTGTCTTTTTGCTTTTTTGGGTCAGTCTAATCCAATTGACTGGGTCAATCCATGTTGCTGCACAGACAGTTGGCAATGCTTCTTGTTATCTCTAACATGGGAAACTCTTCTCTGCAGACAGACAGACAGACAGATGAAACACAAGTCATGACACAATATTAGGGTATCATTTGCATCTAAGAGAGCATAGACTGAACACACTTAATTTTGCTGCTATTGTATAGATACGAAGAAAGGTTCATGAAAATAAGGGAGGGAGAAAGGGAAAGAGAGAGGGAAGGGGAGGACAAGGCATAATTTGTGTTTGGTTGCATCAGACTTCAGATAGGCAGTCCCACCTTTCCACGCTGAATCGTGAAGGTCCATCACATACAGACATTTCATCCGCTCAGGCGTTGTCTCGAGGAGCAGGAAGACTTGGTACAGGAAGATAGAGCCATCCGTATTTGGAGATTACCCCACTCTTTAACATTAAGGTTTATAACAACTATCTTATCCAAATTACAATCATTCATCCATCTCTCTCTCTCTCTCGGAGTCTAGACTAGAAAGTTATTTTAAATCCATGGAAGGTGTCATCTATGCATGTTCTGAGAGACTTGGCTTGTTTATTTTTCTTCTATGTCTGTAATTCTACAAATATACACACACACATACACATACATATGCATGCATACATACACACATACACACACACGTGATAGAAGTTCTTTGTAGGGGGAACTGTTTTCCAGTGTGGGCTGATGCCATTCCTTCCTTTCAGAGTTGAAGAAAGGCTTGAGGACTCAGGATGATGGACAGAATAAACAAAGAACATGGGTAAGTTATTGGGTATATCCTTTTTTTAGTCCCAACTGGAGTAAACCCATTGAATCAATGGGATTTGCCTACATGTTCCTTCACTATTCAAAAATAGGTTAAAGGAGTCAGTTCTAGCTGGAACTAACCAACAAGAGTCAGACTCTCTGTTTTTGTCTGAAGTGATCAAGCTGGATGGGAATTCTGGAAGCGTGGTGCAAAAACAGTAACTTTTCCAGGTACTGAGTAAACAAACTCATAATATATGCCACACACACTTTGCAAACATATTAGAAAGGGCTTGTTCTTGTCCTGTGGAATTTGTAAATCCCAGGTAGAACACTGATGGTCTACCATAGCTAATATATTCTATGATGTTCTACCATAGCTAATATAGTCTAATGATGCAAATGAATTGGGATACAAACGGCAGATCTGCTGTTTCTTATAGGACAAAGATTTGCATGTCACCTTAGGCTGGAACAATGATACTATCGTGAGCAGGGGGTAGAAGAGTGGTCTAGATGACTTGTAGGGTATCTTCCAACTCTATGACTCTTCAGTTTTAAGAAGGGGGTCTGCTGAACCTTTGGGCTGAGATTCTGCATGAGGAGACAAAGTGTAAAGTTCTGTCCAGGTGGAACTCTTCTCCATTCCCCTCTTCCCTCCTTCAGCACTCATGCACTATCCATGATGCAGCTATTTAGTTGCCAACAGAGAGGAGAGGGTGACAGAGAAGCATATACATCTATGTCCCAATAGCCTGATGCACAGTGGCGAAGGCATTCTCAGGGAATTCCCAGAGGTCATGGAGAATGATATCACTGTTGCACATCCAGTTACAGAAGCATAGCGGGATGCTTCTCCACTGCCCTCCACTTTTCACTGGCATCAGATGGCCAGGTTGGTGGGAGCCCCACAGACAACAGGTGAGTTTTGAGGGGGTGGGCACTGTTGCACAAAGGAGGTAGTGAATTCCTCCCTTCACAACAACACCACAAGACGTACATTATCACCATCAAGATGTCAGCCGTCGTCTTCTCAATTTCATTTTGCAGTGAATTTAGAAGCCTGCCCCCCACACACACACCAAACAGCTGTTGTATGACTGATTTCCAGAGCAGCCAGAACAGCTCAGGACAAATGACAAGACTTTATGGTGCAGTTTATTCTTGAGAGAGATGCATTTCTGAGTTGTTTGTCTCTACATTTATTTTTTGCATATGGGATGAGTCGTTTGGTATGCTTGATAAAATCAAGGACAATTAAACTAAATTGAGCTTTAATTTCAGACTGAGAACATCCTTGTGCAGATGAGCACGCATGCTGTTCTCTCTCTCTCCTGCAATATCAGATATCACTGAAGAGCTGCAGAAGCCAAAAAAAGAAAGAAAACAAAACAAAACCCCAAAACTAAACCCTGTAATGTTAGAACAAGATAAGCATGAGCTTATTGATTTGTCAGATCATGGAGAGAGAGAGAACACAGAAAATAGGCCAGAATTAGGAGGTGGACCTCAGCTAATTACAATAAACGACAATAATCTGAGGAGCTTCTTGATTATCAAAAGGTGAACTGGTAGTTACCTTAGCCAATTAGATTCTGATCAAGGTACTAAGTGATCCAGATGTTGCTGGTTTCCATAAGAATAGCATCATCTCAGCAACAGCTGTTCAATTACAGGCCACATCAGACCTTTCCTCAGGCAAAGGTAGGGAGCAGCATGGATGTGAGAAATCTATCAGTCTTGACATTTTTACACTACCACAATTGGTGGGAAAAGGTACCAATTTCAGAGTCACATTTCCAGTATCTGTTTGAACAGTTCTAATACATTTTTGAAATTTGTTCAGGTGTAAGATATCACCTAAAACACATCTTATATAGATTTTCTCTAATATCTTGACATGCTGTGTAATTTAGTCTTTTTTTTCCAGATTTTTTTTCCCATTAGTCAAAAGAAATCAAAAGTGAGAAATTTTGTGCCCATTTGATCATTGAAATTTTAACCAGCTCATCTTCCATAGCCCATTTTAACAGGATTTTGAATATTTTATTACCTCCCATTTGGAGGGAAGTCAGAGACGAATGAAGAATAGAACTCATGAATGTGGGTTGTATAAAATAATGTATATTTTTTTCTCTTTTGAGTCAATATGAGTGCTAATGTTATCCTTTTGTTTGTTTTATTGATTAATAAAAAAAATCTATCAGTCTTTTTCTTATTGCGTCTCTCAGAATTCCATCTGCATTTTTGTTCCATCCTGGTTCCATGTTCAATTACAAGACCTTTTTCCCCAATGTTCCTGTTGTTTAATTAATTAATTAATTAATTGTGCATTTATTATTTCTTTCTCCCTACATGAAAAGTCATGAGTGCAGTGGGCCTGCCACATTCGTGAACTCAGGATGTGTGAATTTAACCCCATGTGAACTGAAAAGTGAAAAAATATTTTAAAAATTAAATGACCTGACACTCAGTACAGAAGCAGTCTCAGGGCAGGAGTGGAGGCGACAGCATGGCTCAGGTGCCAGGCAAGGTGTGGCTGCCTTACAAACCAGGTATCTCATGCGCTCTCCAGAGGTGGGGACTCAAGAAGAGAACTTGCTGCTCTCTAGCCTCAACAATCATAGGGTGGGAAGGAGTGTTGGCAGGGACATGGCAGGGGAGTCAGTGCAAAATCTAGTTGCTCATTTGCATATCAGTGACCAGGATTGACACTGCCATCCTCAACAATCCCAGGGTGGCCTGGCTGAAGCTCCTCACTGCTCTGTGATTGTTGGCAGCAGGGGCAGTCTGGATCCTGGTCATTTGCCTACAGTTCAATCCAATTCTATTCAGGTTGGCAAAGAAACAAGTCCCACTCTGTTCAGTGGGCTCATCCCAAAACGAGTGTTCATCTGCAAAACAGGAGGATCTGTGAAATGGTAGGAATGCATGCCTCTGGCCAGTTCACAGATCCTTCTTGCATCCTTTGCTGAGACTGTGGAGGGAATTGCTCAGCACTGCCAACATTCACAGGGTGATGAGGAGTTTCAGCCAAGAGCTTCTGGCTGCCCTTGGATTGTTGAGGGCCACAGTGCCGATCCTCGTTGCTCATTCACAAACAAACACAAGGGTCAACATTGCTGCTGGCACCAATTGCAGGGTGGTGGGGTGCTGCAGTGCTTGCCATGCTTCTGCCACAGCCACAGCTTGTCACCAACTCCACTGCTGCCCTGCAGCATTTTTTTTAATAAGGACTTGAAAATTATGATTTTTAGTATTTGCAAGGGGTCCTTGAACCAATCCATCACAAATATGACTGGCCCACTGTTTCTGTGTGTTTGCTTCAGACACTTTTTCTACTGTGAGCCTTCTTGTTATACATTCTTCCATTGACTCAGGTGTGTTTGTGCACATTTTAAAATGCCTCATTGAGTGGACATTATGCCCACCTCCATCTGCAACATGATGCTAGCATTACAAATGTACAGATTTCCAGGGCAAGGAATGCTCTGCTTTATCCATAACCTCCAACATTTCACAGATTAAAAACCAAGACACATGTGGCCAAGCAACATTACAGTGTCATCAAATGGCAAAAGTTATTCATGAGGAAGAACACACAAGCAATGAATGGTTGCAGTAGTTTGCTTTTGCTTTTCCTTACAAGAAAGTGCAATATTCTGCTCTCTCCTCTCTCTCTTGGTATGTTAACCAAGTGATAACTGCTTTTATACCTTGAACTCAGTTTGGGGCAGTTGAAGTAAACTGAGGACAAGGAAGGAAAATGGCAAGAAAAGGAAGAAACCAGGACATTTTAAAAGCAGCTTAAAAATGGGATGACAGATGAGTAATTGGGGCTGTCCCTGCCAAATCAGGGCACTTGGAAGGTATCTTATTTGCTGGCATATAAGACACACCAGCATATAAGAAGCACCCCATTTTCAAACAGTATTTTTCAGGAAAGTAAGTGAGTCTTATATGCCAGCAAATAGAGTATGTTTGTTGTCAGCCCCAGAAAGAAAAATATCTTTTCTCTCCCAATACACATATAAGGAGGTGTGGAAAAGCACATACTGCAAACTGAAGGGACTGTCTTTTCTCTTTAGTGGACCTTAAGTCAGTTACAAACACTTCTTTCTCTCTCTCTTTCTTTCTTTCTCATCCAACACACAGTCCCACTTTGCAGCTTTGATGCTTTCTCCAGGAGGAGTGAGAGTGTTAGGAAGCCTTTCTCTGGAAAGCTAATGGCCGGGATATTCTCCATACAAAAGCCCTGCAGCTGAAAGCAGATGTTCTGCCTCAATATTAACTTCCCATCTGCCTTCTATTCAGAAAGCTCCCCCAGTCTGGTAGCCTTTCATGCAAAGCCTGAGACTGCTGCATTTGGATGGGTTTTGATCTCAGGCTTTCTTTCAGAACCCTCCGCTCACATACTCTCTCTCACTTACTCACTCACTCACTCAAACACCTGCTCACAAGAGCCTTTTAGGAGTGAACGGCTCAGAGGATTGCTTGTAAAATGTGCTGTTTGAGAAAGGGATGCCTGAGCTAATGGCTCTCTCAGAGCTCAAATAAGGTGGGGGGGGGGAATCCAAACCATGATGCTTCCAAGAACTAAATCATGGCAAAATAAAAATGAGTCTGAACAATGGGACTTTTTTTCCCCACTGATGGGCATGAATCAGTCAAAGAGCCATTAGAGGATTTGGACACAAAATCAATTTTTCTCCCTTTTCTTTTCCAGAGGTTCTGGATAAATTCAAATAAAAAAAAATGGGAAGAGCTAAAAAGGCTTGTGAGCTTACTGAGCCCTAGTGAATCATTTAATTAGAGATCACACAGAGCCAGAAAGGGGGAAAAATGGATTTCACATCCATCAAAACCGCCAGTTATCACAGGAAGCCACAATGTCAGATGTTATACAGCTTTAAAAAGTTAATAAACCAAATTCTTTTTATTCCATTGTTCCACTCATCATTTATGAGCATTACATCCAACATTTCATCTCTACACAAAATGGTTAGATGATCAGCAGGTAATTATTCACATCGTTTTTACCTACAGAAGTATCATCTATTTATCTGTAGAGCACAAAAGCTTCTCACTACAACTTAGTGGTACTATTTACCCAATACTGATGCCACTCAGGATCAGGCTATAGCCTTTCTTTAAAAAAACAACAACAGATTAACCTAACCAAAGGTCAAATGCAGAAAGAAGACAGCTTGTCTTTTTTCATGACATCTTTTCTCTTTTCATTTTCCACGTCTTTTTTCAGGTTTTTTTTTTAAACTAGAAGGCATAATCCTACGTTCATGATTTACTAAATGAAGGAGCTTTTATTTGGCTGAAGTCCTCATATGCTTGTGGAACTCAAAAAATACCACTGACACAACACAACGTCTCAGATGCCCCTGGGGTGCTTCAGATGTAGCTGTTCCACCAGGAAAGCTACACCACAGAAAGGCTAAAAAAAGGCAGTTATCAGCAGCCTGTGACCAATACATGCAGTTCCTTGTCCTTATATTGTGAACCACGTTAGGCACATATATATGAAAAGGTGGTATACAAATTCAAAAAGAATCATGGCCAGAATCTTCTGTTATAGTCTGTTACCATACTCTACCACGCCTCCTACAAGATATGCAATTTTCCTAAATTCAACTTATTAATGACTGGAGAACATGATCAGGGTCACACTAGCCAGAGAACATGTTTGGGATTATGCTGCCCGAAGATATGTTCAGGGTCATGAAAGGTCAGATAGGATTATGCAAATGATTATGGGTTTGTGCTAATCCCTTCACTGCTTCATGCTCTTGGCATTTTTGAACATAATGAAAGACAAATTGCCCAGACTGGTGAGCAATCAGAGACCATCCCTTGATCTTACCCTACGGAGATCTTCCCTATACACCCTACCTAACATTAAGAGATTGTCATGAATCCCATCAGTGCTTTGTCACTTCAGAGTTAATTCACTCCAGGCCATTCCGGGACCCCTTTGTCAGTTACATGAGAAGGTCATTATGGCCTTGTCAAAACGCCCCTTCAGGATGTGAAATAAGGTATAAAAACCCTAGCTTCAACCCAAAACAACTATAATACATGGAACGTAGTATGCACCAGACTGCCATTCCTCTGTGCTAACCTCAAATGCTGTCTGAGCCCCTCCACTCTGACCTTCTTCTTCAAGATTGGTAACTATCACCCTTCCCATTCACTATCTCTCTAACCATGCTTTCTCCACTCCACTTTCTGATAGCCTTGTATGATTCTTAAGTGTTTGATTTCTCCTATGTTTGTCAATTCAAATGAAATACTTTAACTGGAGTCCTTTCTACAGTTAGTACTGGTATACATAGGTGAAGAGATCCTGCTGTTATCCTCCTCTTGCAGGCCTCCTTTGAGCTATAATTCCCTCAAATTGTAAGGGAGATACTAGCATTGCAAGTGGACCCTAACCTCCTCCAGCTTTTGAGGTAACAAGTCGACATTACGTAACTTTATACATATAGCTAGCTATGTAGCAGAGAAACTCTACGTAGCACTAAGAAACCCTGTTAGTGAATTGTGAAGATGCGTAACAGGACACTGGCAAAGGTGTCATGGTATGCATCAGGCTCTACCAATACTCATCAGCACTCCCTGGCTGGTCTCCTGATGCACACTGGCCCCCATTATGCATTGGTTCTGATGTGCATAAGTCACTTTGCTCCCTTCTCAACACAGTAAAGTAGCAGCAACCCCTTACTGGATAAGGACATTACAGAACTGCCCAAATCTAATTTCCATAGACCTAAGTCCACTTATAAAGATACGAGTCACCAAAAGGATCCCAGCTAATACTAGATTCGATGCAGAACCTGGCACAAGTAGTGGGGGTACCTGTAAGCAGGCTTTCCTGAACCCTGGCCCACTGTGAGAATGCACTCACTTGAAAGAGAGAGAGAGAGAGAGAGAGAGAGAGAGAGAAAGAAAGAAAGAAAGAAAGAAAGAAAGAAAGAAAGAAAGAAAGAAAGAAAGAAAGAAAGAAAGAAAGAAAGAAAGAAAGAAAGAAGAGAAAAGATTGCTTTCAATCCCTAAACAGCTTGGGTCCACAGTACTTGAAGGAGCACCTCTACCCTCTGCCTAATCATATGATTTACTGGGATACATGTCCTGCTCTGCATCCCACTGTTAAGAACAATACACTACTGGGAGATGGAAGAGATGCAGCATTCTTTGCTAGAGTAACCAGACTGAGGAACACTCACCTACCTGTTCAAGACCAGATTACTCTTGGCCAAGAATCTGAAGCTTAGTGTTCACAGCTTAGTTTTTAACCCAATGGATCCTAGGGCCCTTTCCGCACCTTACCTTCTTCCAGCGCTGGGGTGTGGGGATCATGTGAGCAGCCTCTGGCGAGAGGCTCTCGCGTCTGGGGTCCTTCAGCTCCACACGAGCTGCCTGTTCACGCGAGAGCCCCACCTCTTCCTTCCACAGTTCAGCCTGGGGCCTTCCCAGGCTGTGCTGGGGCAGGAAGTGCGACCGGCACAGCTCCGGAGGCTCCACATGCCAGGTAAATGCATGTGGGGCCCAGGAGCAACGTGTGATTGCGCACCATTTTCGGCTTCTAGCCGAAAATGAATAGGTGCATGATTGGTGCCTGCCAGCCCCTAGAGCATCACGCGATTGTGAGTGTATCGTGCAGATCACTCCTCACAATTGCGCGATGCTCCAGGCGCCCTTTCGCATGGAAAATGCCATATGGAAAGGGCCTAGGTTCTTTTTCAATTTTGCTGAATTGTTTTATATTGTTTTCAGTTGTTTTAACTCTAATTTTTCAGGTAGATGGGACATTTTAGTCTCCCGGAGTCACATTTCATTGCAGAATTCTCACAGAATCATGCCACCTTCCAGAGGTTTTGGACTACAATTTCCAGCATCATCCACCATTACCAATGCTGGATAGAGCTGCTGGGATTTGTAATCCAACAACCTCTGGAGGGCTGCATGATTCCCACCCCAGGACTACAAGGTAGACATTTTACAGAGCTTAAACAATACCCTCAAGCTTCAGGCATCCAGCGTTCACAATATTGTTTCTTACAGAATATGGAAAATATGTCTGTGACAAAAATTGTCCCAAGAAATCTATTATATTTCCTGGATCTAAGAATCGCGGTATTGTGAGTGTACTCTGGATTTTGCAGCCACAAACCCTCCTGTGAACATGGGGCATCTTTATATCCCACAACACTTTGGAATTCTCATTAGGGAAATAAAATATCCTAATACTCAAGAGATTTTTTTTTTTAAATATGCTTAGGTGAATGTTGAAGCATTTAAGTTGTTTAAGTTCTGTTATTGATTGTGCTCTGCCTTGAGAATGTCAGATAGAGAGTGAGATATAAATATTTGACTTCTAAATACATAAAATAAATCTCTTAAAGCCAGAGACCAAATTGAAAGGGTTGGCCATGTCCCAGTATCCAACCTTTTGCTAATCTACCCACTCAGCACTGTTTTGAGATGCCAGAATGCCATGGTTCCAAACTCTTGTGAGCAGTTTGGCTTTTCACTTTGTATGCAGCAAGGTGTTTGTTGTTGTAATTGTTGCCATTTGCTGTTGAGTCAGCTTTGACTTATGGGAACAAGAGCTCTCCAAGAGCCTCAGTTGTTAACAGCCCTGCTCAGGTCTGGTAAACTGAAGGCCGTGGATTCTTCTGTCAAGTAAATCCACCTGACTTGTGGTCAGTGGTGTGTTTTAAGTCTTTTACTCCAAGTCTCAAGTCAAGTCTTAAGTCTCTACCTTCAAGTCTCAAGTTGAGTCTCAAGTTGAGTCTCAAGTCCTTGCAGGAGACATTCAAGTCAAGTCTCAAGTCTGGGAGCCAACTTTATACCCCAACCTATACTCCAAAATTTCTAGACAGAATCAAATAAAGTCAGTTTTAACCATTTAAGTAGAGTTGGACCTCCACGTTTGCAATTTTGCTGTTTGCACCTTCGGAAGTGGGGAATAGGATCCTTCTTACTATCCATTACTGAAGCTTTAAAAGCTTTAGAAGGAAGGATCCTTCCTCCTCAAGTCTGTTGCCTAACACCTTTGCTGTTCTCCTCTGAGAAATACACTCTGCATTCTGGGGGTGAGTCTTGCCTTCTGAGGAAAAGTTTTAGAAGGCTCCTCTGATACGCAGCAGGGGCAGGCTGCTGAGCAGACCTCAAGCCCATTGCCCAACCTGTTTGCTGTTCCCCTCTGAGAAATGTGCCCACACTTTGGGCTTCAGACAGATTGTCATTTGACTGATAGGCAAAAAGAGACTAATAGGCAAAATTGTAAGATTTCTGGAGGAATGTGTTGTGTTACTGAACCAAGGGCAGCAAGTCAGTCACTAAAAATATACAAGTCTCAAGTCCAGTCGAGTCAGTGCATCATTTATTGTCAAGTCAAGTCTGAGTCAAGTCATTGAAGCGACTTAAGTCCGACTTGAGTCCAAGTCAGTCAACTCAAGTCTACATTACAGCTGTGGTCTCTTTTCCTACTTCCTCCAACTTTACCGAGCATCATCATCTTTTTCTTTTTCTTTTTTTAAATTATGGAACACTTCACAAATTTGCGTGTCATTCTTGCTCAGGGGCCATGCAATCTTCTCTGTATCGTTCCAATTTCAGTATATGTGCTGTCAAAGCAAGCAAAAAAAAAAGCATCATCGTCTTTTTCAATGAGTCACATCCTCTCATGATATGTCTGAAGTACAATAACTTCAGTTTAGTCTTTTTGACTTCTAGTGAGAGTTCAGGTTTGATCCATTGCATCTCTAGATTCATCTTCCAGCATCACCTTTCAAATGAACTGAATACCTAGCAAGGTGTCTGGGACCTCACTGCACAACTAGAAATCCCTTTGTGTCTATGGTGATTACAATGAATGCAAAAAGCCAACTAAGATGATGTAGAAGTATTTTTCTGGAGAGCTTTTTTCTCCAATAGTGTTCAGTTGGACCTTGGCTACAAGGACACTAGTGACTAAATTGTCAATTTCATTAATGACCCCCTACTTTTCACCCTGTAATCTGAGCACAGTCTTAAACTGATGGTTACCTAGTAGCAGTTCCCACATTTCTTGCAAGGTGGGCAAGTGGAGCATGGGGAGGTATCAGTTTTCTCTTGTATCAGACTATTTTGCATCTAAATCCAACAAAATAAATGTTGGGTGTGATGTTAGGGCACTAGAATTCTTGGCTTTCTTCTTTGAAAGCCAAAACCCAAAATATGGATTGGTGGCATCTTTATTTGGCCAACCAGACAGCACAAAAATTATCATAGCTTTTGCTGGCTTTTTCATCAGACAAAAATGGTTGAAAAAAATGATGCAGGGAGTCACAAAAGCCTACAAGACTGCTTCCTGTGGTTTTGTGCACTTCACTGAGACTATGTTCAAGAAGGCAGAAAACTCAAATCTCCAAATCCTTCTAGCTCCCAAAAAAGAGGTGGAGGAATACCATGGGCAAAGGTTCTAAAAGAAGGCCATCAAATCTCAACTTTATGGTAGACACAATGTGTTTTCCCTTGATATTTGTTGTGGCTCTGTCTGTTTCCATGTCTGGCAATACTGAATCTTTCTGGGACGATCACAGAACTCTTCCAAAACAGGGGCTTTGGAACTTCACAGGACAATGCGCTCCCTAGTTGGCTTAACAAAGGTTTTCCAATGGGTATTTTAGATTTCAAATTCTGCTTCATAGTCAACCCAACTACCACTGCATTCTTCTTTGAAAGGACATTATTATGTATTGCTTCTTCAAGTAGCAAGTCAAGAAGTGCTCAGCACTTGCATACTGTCTTTCAAACAAATTGCTTTTATGTTTGGGCTGAAGTTAGGAGGAGCAGTTTGAGCCAGCATTACCTCTTCAAGGCACAATTCAGAGCCCCTTATTTCAATTAAGTTGCTTTGTTCCTAAAAGTCAGATGTTGCTCTTTCTTCCATGAGGCTTAAAAAACAGCTGTGAGCTAAAGATATCTGCTTTCACAGTTTTCTGTTATGTTTCAGTGGGACGTGTCTGTGGAGAAAGGCATGCTAAAGACTGTGTCCCCAACAGACAGAAATAATTTTCTTTTTTGATCTTCATCCCACAAAGTTTTAGGTCTTCCCTCCACTCCAGTTGAAATGTTGTCCAAATTCTACCACAACAGCATAGCCTCCACCATTTTGCAGATGAAAACCAGGACACATGTGGCCAAGCAATACCAGAATGGGGTCAAGATAGCAAAAGTTATTAATGAAGAAGAACAGACAAGCTAAAAGAGGCTGCAACGGTATGCTTTTGCCTGAATCTACAGGCTTACTGTCTCATCCACAAACACTATCTTACAAATGCAGGCTCAATTGCTGGAGAATATTGGGAAACTTTGACACAAGGGATTTTATTGGGAGAATCAGCATGTGAATTAAGAGTGTGTTTTTTTCCCCAAGTGTGTTAGAAGGACAGAATAGGAATAGAAAGGGATGGGAGAAAGAGGGACAAGCAAAGCATAGCTAACCAGCAACTCAGAGTAAAATGTAAGAAAGATTATGCAGTGCTGGGAAGCTGAGGGGAGGGGAGGGGGTTGGTTGATTGGTTGTAAAGAGACAAACGCAGTAGAGAAAATATACTGCCAACTGAACAGCACTGAATTTGCAACCCAGTGAGGTTGTCAAGATACTAAATTATGCAGGACATCCAGGCAAGACTAAAAAATTACCTTCTGCCAAAGATTTGTTTAAGAAACATCAAAGCAGCTAAATTTAATCACATTGAGCTTAGTCTGGTATTCTCTTTCATTTTCAGCAAGTTTAGAAAATTAATAACGTTATTGGCAAACATTTATTCAGATCAGCCATGCTATAACACTAGCCTGCTTATAGTTAGAAGTCTTTGCAATAGAATATTTTAGCCATTTCCCAGCCAATTTGGATTCTAGAATGAAGATGTGTGTGCTTCTGACAGATAAGAAACCACCAGCAATGGAAATTTTTTAAAGCCTATGAAAAATACACCCCAAGATCACCAAAGAAATTTCCATTGAACCAAATCAAGTTCTGTGTATCAAATGGTTTAAGTCATTTCATGCTGTCACTATATATATACAGGGACCAAGCTTCAAAGTTGTGAGGCCTTTCCAGAAAATGTGGGACACATTTTGTCCCAGAAGTGTCTTGCTAAAGGAAAATGAAACACCTCTAGCACCACTAAGACAGTTTCTCAGGTTTGTGGAGAGATCAAGGTAGTTGTGCGCATGTCTTCAGGTTGCCTGTTGATTTATGGCAACTGCATGAATTTGATAGGGTTTTCTTAGGCAAGGAATACTCAGTGGCATTTTCCTATTGCCTTCCTCTGAAATATAGTCTACAGAAGCTGGCATTTCTTGGTAGCCCTGCAGTCAAATACTAACCAGGCCTGACTCTGTTTAGCTTCCAAGACCAGACAAAATCTGGTGCCTGACACACCAAACAGTGGCTACATACAAGGGCACTTTTACATCTGCCTATTTAACAGGAACATAATAAAGTTTTAAGTCGGTGTTGCCTAACCTTGTGCCCTCCTCATATTTTGGACCACAGCTCCCACCACTTCCAACTAACATGAGCAATGGTGAGTAACTGTTGATGTCCAGCCACATCTGCAGATACGAGGCTGGTGAAGACTGTTGTAAGCCACCACTTTCAGCATGTGCATATGTATGTATGTATTTATGCATGCATTTAACTATTTCTACCCTAATCTTTATCCAAAGATCTTAAGGCAGGATACAGTCAATAAAATTACCTTAAAACTGTTAAGCCAGTTTAAGTGATTTAAAATAATTCAGCAGAATCAAAAATAAAGCCGCACCAGCCAACAGACTCCAACCAATCTATAGTCTCAAAGAAACAAAATCTTGGTAAAAGAGCCAAGTTTTAACTAACCATTAAAACGAAGCTGACACTTGTATCAGGACTCCAAGGAGAGAGCATTTCACAATATAGATACCATAGATGAGAAGGCCCTCTCCTACACAGCGCACTGATCCCCAGTGGTCAAAAAGAGAGGATGTCTAACTCCCTTCCCCCTAACATAAACTCTTGGACAGGCATATACAGGAAGAGGTGCTCTCTCAAGCACTGAGGTTCCCAACAAGCCCAATGACCTTTGAGAGACATCACCAGCATCTTGAATTTGGACATGATTTATCATCATCAAATGTACTTTGATCTAGAACATGGGTGGAAACTGGGCAGCCCCCTGGCATTCCATCATCCTTTCCTATGGTGAGGAAAACTGCAACTGCCAGCATTTGTCATTATTACTTTTTCTGGCTTGAGCATCTGAAAATTGTCATTCAAAAAGGGGCCTTTCCATGCTACACTGTTATAGTGCTATCATTCCACTTTCAATATCCTGTGGAATCCTGGGGTTTGCAGTTTGGGGAGGGGCATTTAGAATTCTCAGCCAGAGAGCTCTTTGGCCTCAGTAAGCTACAAACCCCAGAATTCCACAGGATGTTGAAGGTGAAATAATAGCACTATAACAGGTGTAGTGTGGAAATGGCCTCGGAGTCCCTCTGTTTAAGGATTCCTCATTGTGTGCAACTGCTCAACATGAGAGTGTTAGCAAGCACATAAGCCATCTTCCCACGGCCACCAAACATGGAGCCCACATGCACTTTTGGCAGCTCTTGGGAAACCTTACTTTGGGGGGACTACAATTCCCCAAATGCCCCAGCCAACAAGTTTTTTGAGCTTAGCTTAGGTGGAGTAAGCAGGTCTATCTACTATTAGCTATTTGGCCCTCTCATGTATGTTTTTTTAACAATTTTTTTTAACAAATGAGAGGGTTAGTTTGAGCCTCTCTGATGGGAATGTGGTCTGACAAGTAGGAAGAGTTCAGCATCCAAACTCCACTACAAGAGATGGAGGGAGGAGAAGCAGAAATGGGAGGAAATGGCCTGGAAGTACATGGAGAGACATCCAATCTCATAAAGCCTGTGGGATTTCAATACAACCCAAGGCAGATTTACCTCTCTGGTTACTTGGGGATCCCCAGCCACTACTGCATATACTTTCTAAATTACCTAGATGAAAAGGCAGGAGTTCATACCTGAGAGAATGATCCCTGTTAAATTTGCTGCATTGTCCTGGGACAATGAGAAATTATGGGGCAGAGAAAGAAGGCAACATTTAAATAAAAACATGAAAGATACATGAGCATCAATAGATAACTAAAAGCTATTGAGTCTCTGCACTTGCAGATAAAGTCTCAAATTTTAATACTGTTCTGCCACTGATTTATTCTTTCAGAACACCAGCAGAGAGTCACTTGCTCATGTGAATATGTTCCAACTGCATGCAAAATTACCACTGATTTCAAAGAACTGATTTCTCTGCACAAGCAATGCATTAAATATTTTTTGGAAGGAATATATTTTCTGCGGAGCAGAAAATAAAGTGTAGTTAACTTTAAAGACCAACAACTCATGGACCGTCTATCTGACAGCATCTTCTCTGACTCCTCTTCTCCTTTTATATTATTTATGGGGTACTTATTGGGTATATGTTTTATTTTTATTTCAGTGAGTGATACTGTGTAAGACTGACATCTTCAAAAACAAGAGTCTCAATAGGCAAAAGCAGAAAGAGGTTTTTGAATCTGAATGGCTTTTTTCAATTTCCTTTCTCTAGGTGGGAAGGGTGTGGGTTGATTAGTAAGATGTCTCCCTTACACTGGTGACGGATGGTTTCCTTATCAGGAGGGCAGTGGACCGATTCCAGGTTTTAGTATAGGCCCATATTCTTAGTCTTCAGTCTTCCTGATGTTCTAGAATTCAGCTCCCAGAATTGCTGACCATTAGCCATGCTGGCTGGAGCTTCTGGGAGTCAAAAGTCCCCAAAATCTGGTGGAGAACCATTGGTATAGACTTTAAAGGAGTTATCCAAGGTGCTGAACCCACCCACCCCCGTAGTTTGGCACTTTGATTTCTCCTTTAAAGTTCAGACTAAAATCCTGAACAGATTTACTACCCGTTTGACTAAGGATCCCCTGCCTTCTGTTATCCGTGCATAAAACTTCCAACCAGAGTGTCTAAAGCAGCTCTGGTCATCTGTTAGAGAAATGTGAGAAACTTAACCCAGACACATCCACCCCTTCTGCAAAATAAATAAATAAATAAAAATCCTTGCAAATAGCCATGTGCAAATCAGGGGTGGACTACTTATGACTTTCCACAAATTTTTGGGTAGCAATACCCATCTTTCCTAACCAGCACACCCAGTGATGAAGGATGCTATGAGTCCAGCAACACCTGGAGATCCACAAGTTGCTCACTGCTGATGTAAAATGACTTGCATGACAAGTCATTCATAGAAAACAGCACTTTTAAGCTGGATTGATGATAAGAAAAGCCAAACCGATCAAGGTTCCAAAAAATGTTCAATGTAACTCAGGATTCCTCATTCAGGATTTAGCACATGGTCCCACAATCCCTATGGGAGGTAAAGTTCTGGAGAGGTATGGCTTAGGTAAACAGATGCACGTTTCTACTGGTCCATACACAAGGATCCTAGATTATGACAAGGAAAGCCAAATGACAACAACAAATCAACATCAACATTTGCAAACATGTGTTTGAAAAGTATATTTTGCCATGATACAAAATGAATACTACACAATATACTCTTACCAAAATTGAGGCTCTAACGGTTGCAAAAAACACATCCTTTACACACTACTGCATTTTAAAACAGCCCTAGTATTCAATGAAACAAAATCTCTTACTTGGCGATATACGTTATATCAAACAACTGTGTTTACTTGACAAAATATGTTATTTTCTGCAAAACAGAAATGTGTTTTCCATTACATGTCAGTCAGATTAAGGTCATATTTACACAGCTGACAGACCAAAATCATATCAATGCTACAAGCTGCTGGCCTGTGATACACAAAACAATCACCTTCCATCAACCACATTGTCACCTCAGGATCCAGAAGAGGGCAGGACAATGTGGCATAAGCCAGTGTGTGAACCATGGGACAGTCTTCCTCCATCATTTATTAAGGTCACACCTCTCCAACTATAATGTTGACTGTAAAAATTAACAGTCACACCACAAAAGGAACAGGACTCTTCCTTGTTCCAGTTCAGTGCATTTATACTATCATTACTGAAGAAAGAAAATAATTGCAAGAAATTGCTTACTTGTGACTAGTTTCTTTCAGGCTCTGGTCAGGAAAAGGTCATCCCAATTCTTTTCACCTTAGAAGTATAGATGGTACATGTCACTACTGTAGGAATATTTAGTTATATGATGCAGAGTGCAAGAGGACAGTTTAATTGAATTTACAGTAAAAACAGGAGCAATTAACCAGGATGCTCTAGTAAAGCAAAAATAGCAATTATGTTTATTACATCAGAAAATTCACTCAAGGCTAGGAAAGGAGGTAGACAACAAAAATTCAACTATACTTGATTGCAAGAGTCCCTAAGGCTCTCGTGTCAGCAGTGGGGGTCATGCTAGCAAACATGATTTGAGCCGGAGACTTCTGGTGATGGCTCACTTCTTTAAAAAGGGGCACAAAGAGCTCTGTCACACCAGGCTCTTCTCCTGTCGCAATACATTGTTTCTAAAAAAATACTTTTCGGTTGGGATTGCTCTCTTTCCTTTCACACTTTTGGAACCATTCTGAGATTACAGCATTTGTTTTTGCTAAAAGTTTATCACACACAGCACTTGGGACTGCCCAGTCACCCTACCTCCTGCAAGGCATTATCCCCACCCCTTTTCCTAGTTTGGCAAACACTCTCTCACATACACACAATACCCCCCCCCAAAAAAATATACATGAAATAGTCTTATTTCAGGCCTTTCTTCCTGGGGAGACTTCCTGAGCTGGATAGACCAGACTTTTTGCTTCAGACTTAACTAATTGCTGGCAGATGAAAACCAGCAGCTACTGGTCTGTCTGATCCACCCTAATGCTGGCCTTCATCTGCCAGTGATTAGTTTAGCCTGAAGCTAGCAGAAAGCAAGAATTAATAGGTTAATTAATAAAATAAATGCTTTTCTCAAAATTGTAAGACTCTTTTCCACTTACATTTCCAAGTGTGTTGTAGTGTGTGTGCGTGTGTGTGAGAGAATGAGAGACAGAGAGACTCTGGAACAGGGCAGGAAAAGAAGGCAGTGGGGGGCAGTGAGCAAAGGTTTGGCTTCTTTGACAAGCCCTGGAGGGAGCAGTCAATTGGCAATGGATTTTTTTTTCCCCTATGGAGAAAAATAGTTTAAAAGTTTCTCAGTTATTTGCCAATTGAAAGGAAAACAGATTGAAATTTCCATGCCTTCTCCTTCTCCCCTAATCACTGGACTTTCCTCACTCACAGCTAACCCACTGAACACCCCCTTACCACCCAAAATTGGTATAAAAGTGCAATTGAACTTTCACAGAGGAACTTTTAGTCCAACAGAAGGGGGAAAGTAGGTCATTAGCCGATTTTTTGTATTAATAAAAAGAAACACCTTCCAAATGGTCTCCCACAGGAGAACAACAGAAGAAGAACAACATCATGCGATAAGCCCCAACCAAAGGTCCTATTATCCTGATGTAATTGCGGTTTACTTGCCTCATGTGATAAAACCCAAAGACATCGACTGTCTTCCTTGAAGACAGGCCTAGGTCCAAGGAATTTAGAGGGAGTTGGAATTCCCGGGACTATCTAACTCTCCATTCCTTCCACTCAGTTGATGCACTGTTGCTTCCAACAGTTACCAGTCTTGTGCCACCAAGCCATGATGTGGCCCACGTCCATCATTACTGGGTTTGGAATATCCATTTGCCTAGTGGAAGGTGATGGGATGGGTTACAAACCAAATCTCTTTTCTTAGAAAAGAGTGTTTACAACTGGGAATGTGAAAAGTCCACAAAGTGCTTTCATTTCAACTCTACCTTTTGTCCAAGTCCTGGCCAAACACAGCAAAGACAGAGAAAAGGAAATGCTGACCTCCACGTAAGAGGTTGTCTGATCACAATCTTAAAAACATCCTACCTCAGGTGATTTACAGCTTATTGAGAGGCTAAGATTTGCTCAGTAGGTGACATGTATAAAAATCAGATTTTGAGATTTACAGGCTACAACTCCTCCTCCAACCCCAAGTCTTGACAATTCCTAACGAATAAAAATAAGCTGAACTGGTCTAAGCAAGTGAAGCAAATTAGCATTGCTGGCTGTCAGAGTGGAAATTTGCCCTTTAAAAATGGAAGCCAGTGCTATCATAACTTTCCACAGATAAGCAATCACGCCCATCATGGTTTCTAGCTCATTACAAGTTTAAAATATCAACAGTGTTTGTTAACCCAGCAGAGGTGCAGCTAATCATCTTATAGATGTGGTATCACTAATGATATATAGGATTTTGATTGCCTGTCTCTTCTACAGCCACAAATCCTCTCTAAATACTCTGTATAAAGGCACAAAAAGGAGTCTTGAGAAGTCCATAGATTGAGGTGGGGGGGATAAAACAGTACTATTTGTGAGGTAGTGATTTGAGCATTGGAGGACCCTGGGAGATTAGGATTCAAATCCACCCTCCACCGTGCAAATGGTGGAGGTGATCTTGAGCAAACCACACTCTCTTAGCCTCAGAGGAAGGCAATGGCAAACTCCCTCTGAACAAATCTTGCCAAGAAAATCCCATGAGGGTTTCCATAAACTGGAGTCAAACTGACGGCACATTGCAACAACAACAACAACAAATTTTCATTAAGTATACACCCAATATCCATTAACAGTCAATTCAAGCATTGGGTACTGACATAGATAAAATCAGAAATGGACAACTGAGAAACAAGAGGGAGATATCAGCACAGGCCTTTGAGGATTGATCATGCTCAATAGCCACAGAATGTTGAGTGTCAAATGGTTAAGGAAGATGGAAAATACACGAGGGAAAAATAGAATGTGGTATTGAATGGCATGCCTGAACTTCCAGCCTTGTTTGGTAAACTGAACACAAGATACCCCTTGTCTATATTATAGAGGTCAAGTACAACTTCTCCTTGTGCATACTCACTAAAACTGCTAGCCTGCACTTGTGAGACTACTGGCTTTGTACATTTACAGGAAGGACAGAACCTGTTTCCAGAGCTTCCATAAAACTTCTTTAACAATCAGTCTCCTTGGAGGACCTGATTATATGTTCTCATGTAATTCTAGTAGGTACCTATTGAACATAAAGTTGAATCACAGAGTGGGTAGAGAGAAATGATGGACAAATAGGCAAACTGAAATGTATACAAACACAGATTTGGGTGGATTTAGCAGTCTGGCCAGGTTCTTGGTTCAAAGATATGTCTTAGCAAGAAGGGAGGGAGGGGAAGTTGAGTTCATCACAAATTCTCCGCTTAGCAAGGCAAAGGTCAAGATGACACCAACCCCTCGTTCCAATCAGATTGCAAAATGAATATTATATTAAAGATGATGATGGCAGCAGGTTAGTTTAAGAGATTCAAAGTACCCTGCATGGAGCCTAGACCCACAGCTCTGTCCACCAACATCAAGGAATGGTTGAGGAACTGCAACCATTCTTCCAGCAAGCAAAATGCTAGCTAGAGTAGTGGCCTCACTCTCTTTAATAGCAAGGCCACCTTTGCTGCTTAAGCTCTTTGCTATCTTGGACTGAGCTAAAGAAATCTCTTTATAGCATATACTATGTTGCAATTAGTTTGAAAAAGCTCACTGGCCGCGGATTCTGAGAACTGTAAACCAAAAAGTAACTTTTCCAAATTCTGTTCTTGGAGGAAGAAGGGACTTGGTGACAAGAACCCCGAACAAGAACAATTAGAGGTGTAGGATACACTCTTGCTAGTTCCAGACAAACAATGGTCAGTCAGGAACTAAAAAATGCTATATATTACTCATACACAGCATATAGCACCACTGTATTTGCATCCTCAGAATTCATGACTTTAATCCACTGTGAACAGAAAAGTACAAAAATATAACATAACATAAATTACCTGACATCCAATGCAGGAATAGTTGCAAGGCAGAAGGGAGGTGGCAGCAAAGCCTGGTTGCCAGGTGCATATTCTTAAGCCTTGCAAAGCATGTATGCTGTGTGTTCCCTGCAGGTGGGGCATCAGGAAGAGAGCTTTGTGGTGTCTGGTAGGATTGGCATCACCTCTGCTGCCATGCCTCTGCAGAAGCTGCTTGTCGCCCTGCAACAGCTGGCAGCACTGGTGCCAATCCTGCTCACTCATTTGCGAATGAGTAAGCATGATCAGCATCACTGCCTTCAACAATCGCAGGGTGGCCAGCAGCTTCTGCAGAGACAGTGCAGCAGGAGTGGTGCTGATCCTGCTTGCTCATTTGGAAATGATCTTCTGTCATGTCCCTGTTGAAGCCCCACACTACCCTGCTATTTTTGGCAGTGGGGGCCTTGCTGATCTTGCTCACTTACTTGCAAACAAACCAGTGGGATTGGCACTGCCTCCCTCAGTAATCACAGGATGGCTAACAGCTTCCACAGGGACACAGCAGTGGCAACTGGTCCATCTCTGCTGCAGCCACAGTTGTCACCCCCTCTGCTGCTGCTATTTTCTGATAGGGAGTTGAGAATGCACAATTTTTAGCATTCGTGAAGAATCCTAGAACCTATCCCTCACAAATGTAGTGGGACCATCTTCCTTCTGTTGTTTAATTAAAAAAAAAAATCAGAAATCTGGGAAATTTACAAACTTCAAACACAATAAACTCTTTGAGCAAATCTTAAAATGACACTGAAGGTCTTGGTGATTATGTGCTAGGCTATTATACATAATTGATTAAGTACCTATATTTCAGAGCAGCAGACCCAGTCGTCCAAAATGGAATGTGACAAATCATGCATGGGCAATTAAAGACACAGAAAGCTGTCCCTCACTGTGACAATGCCAATTTTCTACTGTGCAATCATTTTAAATATATGCTAAGCAAGACATTAACATTAATACAGTCCTGAATGATATGAGACTGCTCACCCATGTTTAAGTTTAACAGAAACCAAAACCAGTCCATCAATCACATGACCGGATTCACCTAGAAGGGATTTTTGAGCTGCTTGTGATGATTTTGCACAGTGAGCCAGAAATGTTATGCCACTGTTTGGGTGAGATGGCAGGCTTGCGCCACCCTAACCAGTGACTCAGCTTGCCTGGATACAAGTTTGATTTATGGCCAGCACACACAAGGTTCAGTTGCAAGCATGCAAGACTTTGTCCATTGCATCCAATGAGTACGCATCAGGCAGCTAAGCACGGGCTCCCCATCCCAACCCCCAACCCCCAAAATCATTGGCTCAGTTCAGCTGGAACCTCACATGAGCTATTCCAATGACAGATGCATCCTGCTGTTTTACAGCCAGTTGCATTTTAGTACAGTGGCAAATCTTTTTAATGAATGCTATGCAGTACCTCCATAATGAGGAAGGACCAGAAACAGCTGTAGACAAAACAAAGTAAATGTCTAGAGAATTCAGGTGGAGCAGTCATTTAACTCTGTAAATAAAGACAGGAATCAGGGATGGATCGGTGAGCTCCTTCCCATTCCTCCCCGCCAAAGAAACTGCATTGGACATTTAAACAGTTTGAAGACCTCATGAACAGAACTTGGAAACATTACTTTTTGGAACACACCTTAAAGAATCTCTGTGCCAGCATGACATAACCCTTATCACCAGCAATTTCTGGGGGTAAGTTGTCAAAAAAAAAAAAAAGTAACTTTCCCAAGCTAAGTACTAGAGCACCTACTATCAGTTTGTCTTCCTCCTCACTTCTGCATCTACTGCTGCCGCTGCCGCCGCCGCCGCCACCACCTCCTCTTTCCCCTTAGGCAAATTAGGTCATTCTGCATTACACTCTTATAGTGCTACTATTCCACTTTCAACATCCTATGGAATCCTGGGGTCTGCAGTTCCTGCAAACCCCAGGATTCCATACGATGTTGAAAGTGGAATTATAGCACTATAAGAGTGTAGTGAGGAAATGGTTGCTCCGAAGAAGGTGAGAGGGTTGGCTCCCAGAGATATACAGTGTCCTTTTATCACTGAGGATTCTGTGATGTAGTCATAGCCCAAGAAAAACAATCTCCACTCATATGTGGCACCATCATCGACCTGGCACAATCATTGACCCCGTGGTCATTTTTCTTGTCTTTGAGGAAAGGGAAGTGGGAGGCAGCATCCACCATCATGGCAGACAAGCGTGGGCCAAGCATTTGTATGTCATTACATGTTTCAAGTCAACTTATGATAGTCTTCTTCTAGAATTTTCTTGGCCAGATTCATTCAGAGGAAGTTTGCAATTGCCTTCCCCTGAGGCTGAGAGAGTGTGACCTGTTACCAAGTGGGTTTCCTTGGCCAAGCAATCTCTCAGATTCAATTCCTAGTCCAGCAATGAAACCACAACACCAAAATGGCTCCAAGCACATCATCAGTGTATCTCCCTGTAAAAGAGTAGCAGATAAATCTACATGAGCACTGCAGAAACAAATATTACTTCCCATTCTACTACAGCAGAAGACAGATTAGGCAGAAAAATATGCTAAAAGCCTATAGTACTTATAGTTATGTAACTGCCAAGCCAAACAAATTTCTAGACATCTGGGCTTTGCATAGTAAGCTTAATTGCCTGGGAAAGGAAGCAAAGCAAGTGTGGTAGAAAATCAAGACACTTTTTAGAATCCTTTTGGCTAGCCCCGCCAACTCAGTTATTCAATGGTGAGTCAATATGTAGGTAAATGGAGCCCTGGTGGCACAGTGGTTAAATGCCAGTACTGCAACCACAAGGTTGTGAGTTCGATCCTGCCAGGCTCCAAGGTTGACTCAGCCTTCTATCCTTTCGTAGGTCGGTAAAATGAGTACCCAGCTTGTTGGGGGCAATTAGCTAAAAATACATTGTAAACCGCTTAGATAACACTTAGTTGATAGGCAGTACAGAAATAAATGCTATTGCTATAAATTCAAATGATACAATGGGTTGCAGTTGATGTCTGAAGGTACATACGTAAAACACTAATTGAAACAGCTGAAACGAAAGTGTCAATAAAGCTAATCACACTTTGTACACTATTGCTACTATTCTGAGATCTTTCCTGAGAATGTATTTTAAGTCAGTGTAATGTCTGGACTTGTTTCAGATTCAACTCTAACGATTACAACATTTGGATATGCTCCCTGGGCAGCCATGAAATGCAACAGTACTACAGTTTTCAGTAGAAGATAACATCCCTCTTCAAGTGCATACTAAACTCAGGGTAAACCTGGATGAAGAACACAAAGAGAGAGAAAGAGAAAAATTGAGAGAGAGAAAGAGAGAGACTGTTAATCTCACTGTTTTAGAGCTCCCCACCCCATGAATTCAGACCTCAGAAATGTAGCTCCCACACAAGATATTTTACCTCAGCAATTGACTTGAGTACTGATTAGTTGCCATTCCTAGTTGCAAATGCAATGACCATTTGCTCTACTCCAGTATCTGATTCATTTATGAAGATGTTGAACAGTAGAGCAAGGGCAGAACCCTGTGGCCCTTCACTTGTAATTTCTCTTCAGGAAGATGAGCAATCCTTGGTGAACATTCTTTTAGTTCATTCCATCAGTCAGCTACAACTTAACAGAAATATTGTATAACCTGCATTTTATGAGCTTGTCTCCAAAATATAATGGGTCACTTCACTGTATCAAGATACATTACATCCATAGCATTTCGCTGATTCACAAACTGTGTAACTCTATTTCGGGGGAAGAGGGGGAGAGAGAGAGGGGGAGAGAGAGAGATCGAGAGAGAGATTAGTCTTGCATAAACTGTTTTCAGGAAACCCATGTTGACTCTTTTATAACTACTCACATGCTGTTTAGGGATCTGTTCTAAAAGTTTTCTTGGTATTGATCTCAGATTAACTGGTATTTTCCTGGATTCTCATTTTCCCCATTTTTAAAGACTGGGACATTTGCACATCTGAAAAACTTTATTTTCTTTGGGCAATTATGACCATGGGATCTTACCAAATTCTTGTCCAAATTTTTCTTCAACACCCATAAACAGGTGAGTTTTGTTGTCCTCAGTGATTCTCTGTACAATTCTTCAGTTTATACCTTTGATTTCTATGTCAACATTTTCCTTCTCTTCATAGTTCTACGTAGTGCGATAAAGATCTTATGTAACTGAAAGTGTCATAGGTCTATCTACTCCCAGAGAAAGACAAACAGATAAAATAAATAAGCTTCCACAGACTATTATGCATCATGAATTCTTCTGAATTCTTCTGAAGATAATATCTTCTGTGGAATGCTCTCTCAACATTTACTCTTACAGAATATGTAATTTGAAGCACTGAATGTTTTAACTTCCCTCTGTCCTATAATCACCACTTCTATTCTTTCTATGTTTAAAAAGCTAGCCAGTGTTTTTCCTGAGGGCCTGAAAAAATTCCACATTTTACCATGATATAAATACCCTATTTCTGAATTGCTTTTTTAAAAAAGTAGCTATCAACTTATATATGTTGGGGAGAAAATCTCCACTGACCGTGTTCTTTTCCACATCTGTCAATGTGCATTTACTATATTTCATGAAATTTTCATCTGACTTTCAACTATCAGATCCTCAAAGAAGGACATTTCAATACATAATATAGGGTTTCATAGCTTAGGTTGTCATTTGGGAAACCCTAATGAATTATTTGCTTCTTTGCACTGAAGAAAAGGTGTCACTTGGCATGCTGACATTTTTCACCTCAGCTTCATATATCTCTAATCAAGGTTTTCTGGATTAAATTAACTGGATTAACTAATGGTCAATAAGAGTTATTTAGAAAATTTTTGAACAACTAAGGAAGGTTTCCTTGGGGTAAGGGCTATTTGTGTGGACCAAGCCCAAGTTAGAATCCAAGAGCAAACTAGAAATCAGAGGTCCCAGCTCAGGCATGGACCAGTCAAGTCCTCCTGCCACAAGCCAATCAATAAACACTGGTCAGATCAGGCTGTTTGCGTGTCAGTCACATGGATGTGGCAGAGCCAGAAAGTAAAGTTTGGTGGTAACCAAGACCTGCCCATCTTATTGCTCACCACTGGACTTCCTGCAAGCTCAAAGAAGCATCCAACCAAAGCCAGTAAAAATAGCTGTGTGTTAGTTTCATATATTCAGGGTTATATTTGAACTGGCAAGCATTTTCTAGTGTGAAAATGGCAGTGGGAAGCTTCTGATGGTAGTCTTGGGGGCTTTTCTGGCAAATACAAATGCACGGGCAGAGACACCATCACATTGTCACTGAATGTATTCCAGCTTGGCATGAGCCCCAGCTTGATAAGGTAAATGCCAGGGCTGATGTGTCCTCAGTATCTCTTTTCTTTTTGGTTAGAGGGCTGAGGTTGCTACAAAGCAAAATATAGAGTCAGAATACAATCTCTCACCATCCAGAAGATAAATACATCCTAGAAAACTTTGTACCCTATGTTCTTTGGGTCCCTTTTTCATCCCTGCTATTTCTGTTTCAAAGTATTCTTACAGCATTCAGACTTTGCCACCAAGATGAATGGGCATGTCTGTTAGTTAGCCAATAGTTTCCTTTGTTATAGTGCTAAAAGAATAGTTGGCTCATATTCATGAGTCACTTACCTCTTACATAATGTATAACTGAAGGTGTGCTGAAATGACAGAGCCAAGTGATCAAAACAAAACAAAACAAAACAAAACAAAAAGAAAAAAACAAAGCAGTCCCTGTAGAGATATAATATTTCCCATCTCTTGTTCCATTGGAAACAGCATTGCTTTCCCATTTGTCTTTGCAAGTGGTGTTTTGTGTGGTGTCATGGGTTCTCAATTATGAGGCAGGTGATTCATTTTTTAGAAGTGCCCTTTGGAATTATATCCTATTTCTAGCTTTATTCAGCCATTTTTAACAAAGCTGCTACTATCTCAATATGGCAGGATCATGGGAGATTTAAAATATGCAAGTGCAACAGTGGTCATTTGTGGGACTTGCTTTCCTAAGGATCCAGCAATCCTCATGCGTGGAATCAAGGGCAGTAAAGCTAGCGGCTGTCTTTAAAATGTTCAGAAATATCTCTTGATGTTCAAGGGTCCCAACTCAAGAGGCTCTGCTCTCATTTCCTCCCTCTCCTTCCTTTTGTCCAAAGTGCCTGAAGGACAAATTTGCATCATCTTCAACAGATTTGCTCAAGATGGGAACCTTAAAAAAAAACAACTCCTGCTGCTAGTTTAAGCAAAATGCTCTTTGAAAGGTTTCATGGTCCTTTTGTCAATCTCTATTTAAGACACTGATGACTGGTCATTACTAGGAATGGACCCATTTTTAATCCTTTTCTTTAAGCAGGTAACTTAATTCATTCCTCATTTTGCCTGTCTGGAGGCAATTTTATCAGCTGGAATCTTCCAGCTCTCTTTGGTCTCCTTTCTGCAATCTTCTCTGAAAATGAGCTCTGCCAATGCAAATTCATTTCTGGAATATTGTCTGTGGCTACAGATTGTCTTCATCCATTTTATCTATTTAAACCACTATGATTTCCACCATTATCCTTGCAGAGCATGGAATGATTTCACCATACTTCTTGCTGTTCCATTTTTCTAGCCTATGTTGTGCAAGGCACACAAAACAGCACGCTTGAAGATGAACAGAATAATTTAAGTCGTAATTTCATTTTAGAAAAGGTTTTGTCTTAAAATGTCAAGGATGGAATACAATATTTCAATAAATTCTATCATAGAAGTGCACTGTTCATGGAAAAAAAATCTTCCAGAAAAACTTGCTTGCTTTTAAAGAATAGCATTCAGTGACTTTTGGTAATGGAGAGCAGGTGAATTTAAAGATACTTGATTTTAAATGCAGGGAACCAGAGTTTCTCATCTCTCCCATCCCCTCACACATTTTTTTAAAACCATCAACAACAACTTTATTTAAATTACTAATATTGGCTATTTATACCATGGCAGTTCTGTCTTGGCTGGAAGGGCTGGGACTCCCCAGCACAAGCTTGTGGACTTTGTCTTCTGCTGCTTTCAGATTCTGGTGCCTGGCACACAGAAACTCGAGGAAGGACTCAAGGCTAGGTCTTGATCTCACGCATTTATGAGCAACAAAATAGCCTTGCTGCCCATTTGACACGAAGGTACTCTGGGATTACCCTAAGACAAAATGCAACATCACTGCCAATGACATTATTGAGGATAGGGAGAGAAAACTGCCTCCTACTGTGGCCAAGAATGTGACTACTAAGACATGAATATTTTTTAAAAAATGTCCTCAGCAATGTATTATTTAAAGTTCCTGTTAGGCATAGATCTCTTACATAAAAGGCAGTATTTCTCATAACTCAATTCTACTCATTGTTTTATGAATGGCAGTATCTCAGATCACACTTCCAAACCATCAAGCGCTATTACTTTTGTTGCAACAACATCATTGCTTTCTGCCTTGGAAAGGAACTCTTTGGACCTGGTACTTTTCATTCAGAGCTGGAGAAGAGGAACAGGTTGGATATATGCAACTTTTTGAATATTCTATGTAGCATCTACAGAGACTGGAAGATCAGGAAGAAGGAGCTAATGTTAGGGTGGTCACCAATGGCAGATTCTCATCCTGGAGAGAAGTGACTAGTGGGGTGCCACAGGGTTCTGTCCTGGGCCCGGTGCTGTTCAATATCTTCATTAATGACTTGGATGAAGGAATAGAGAGCACGCTGATCAAATTTGCAGATGACACCAAATTGGGAGGGGTTGCTAATACGCCTGATGACAGGATCAAAATTCAAAAGGACCTGAACAGATTGGAGAGCTGGGCCAAGGCTAACAAAATGAACTTCAACAGAGAGAAATGTAAGGTCCTACACTTAGGCAGAAAAAATGGTATGCAGAAATATAGGATGGGGGACACGTGGCTGGCTAACAGTACGTGTGAAAGGGATCTAGGAGTCTTCATAGACCACAAGCTGAACATGAGTCAGCAGTGTGATGCGGCAGCCAAGAAGGCCAACGCAATTCTTGGTTGCATCAATAGGAGTATGGTGTCTAGATCGAGGGAGGTATTGGTACCACTCTATTCTGCATTGGTTAGACCTCATCTTGAATACTGTGTCCAGTTCTGGGCACCCCAATTCAAGAAGGATATGGATAAGCTGGAGCAGGTCCAGAGGAGGGCAACCAAAATGGTGAGGGGCCTGGAAGCCATGCCCTATGAGGACAGACTTAGAGAGCTGGGTATGTTTAGTCTGCAGAAGAGAAGGTTGAGAGGGGACATGATAGCCATGTTTAAATATTTGAAGGGATGTCATGTCGAGGAGGGAGTGGGCTTGTTTCTCCTGCTCTTGAGACCAGGACAAGGAGCAATGGATGCAAGCTGCAGGAGGGGAGATTCCGCCTGAACCTCAGGAGGAATTTCCTGACAGTCAGGGCTGTCCGGCAGTGGAATGTGCTGCCACAGAGTGTGGTGGAGTCTCCTTCTTTGGAGGTTTTTAAGCGGAGGCTGGATGGCCACTTGACGGGAGTGCTTTGAGGGTTTTCTTGCATGGCAGGGGGTTGGACTGGATGGCCCTTGTGGTCTCTTCCAACTCTACATTTCTATGATTCTATGATTCTATGATTCTATCCCTAAAATCTCACCAGGAAGCTTCTCCATGGGCTTTGAATCCCTGCACCTGGTGTGGGGGCCAGAGATACAGGTGGAGATTGTTGGTTGTTTACTGTATACCCTGCTATTCAACTGCTTTGCTACCATTGCTAATTGAAGTGGTATTGGGTGTGGTGTTGGGAGATACCCATAATTGTGCTGGGGGTTTCAGCAGTCACAGTAAAACTGTCCAGTTGTCCAATTCAGGGCATAATGGCGTCCACTGCATCACTGGAGCTCTGTGTGCAGCTGGTGACTCAACATATACACTCTTGATCTGGATTTTGCCCCTGCATTTGAGAAGAATTGTCTGCATGAAAGTAGGAATTTAAATTGCTCTAATGTCAGAGTGAGTATTCCTGTGAAGTCTTAGAGCAGTAGTTCCCCTTTATAAGGGAGGAGAGCCTATGAAAATGGTCCATCTCCAAAAAATATAGGCAATCCATGGGATCTCTGAATACTTTAGCTAAGCTTCTGGATGCTAGACTGGATGATTTTGTTGAGACCATAGTTACTGTATGGAATAGTGAGGTTAGGCAGGCTATCAATACAAAATGCTCCACTCTCAGATTCTGTGGAACCTTGGTGGCTTGGCAGTTTTCTACAAAGCCCCACATGATGAGACAAGCTGAATGTGAGCTACAGCACTATTACAATAGGACTTGCTATGATGTCCAAAAGCACATAAGAGCCCATAACTTCACTTACTGCGCAGCTGATAGATGCCCTTCCTCAGGAAACAGACTGGAAGACAGTGACTCTGTTGCTCCTCTGATCTCTCAGTGAGTTTTGATGTCATTGACCATGATCTCCTCCTGGATTGGCTCTGTGATATTGGAGTAGTGAGCAGTATAAAGTACTTCCACTCCTGCTTGTAGTTTTTGAATGCTGGGTGTCATCAGTATGCAAATAACACTCAGTTTTGTCTCTATTACTCAGATGTGGCTTAGTTTAAAGTGGACCAGTGCTTGCATGCAGCAATGGGCTGCATGAAGGCTAATCAACTGAGACTGAATCCTAGAAAGAAAGAGGCCCTGTGGGTAAGTGGTTTCCCAGTCTTGGTGCTGGGTAAATTAACTGTCCTGGGTGGGACTGCATCCCTACTTCATCCCTACTACAAGGACAGGCATATTTTGGGGGTGCTTTTGAGTTCATCTCTGTCACTGGGAACCCAAGTGGTCTCAGTAGCACAAAACTTCAACTAGCACCGTTGGCTGGCATAACAGCTATGAAATTCCATTATCTTCTTAATTGCCTATGTTATTAGCTACCCATGGTTTTTAATGAATGGATTTTCATGGATTGCATTGTTTTATTTTGTTTAGCTACTGCTTTTATTGTATATCTGTTTTTTAAAAAACTGTGAACAATTTTGTGGTTTTTCAAAATTAAAAGTTGTATAGAAAGGTGATATTTAAAAAAAGAAAGAAAGAAAAGAGAAGTATGTGTAGGTTTTCCAGTTACTTTCAACTTCCTCAGTATGCACTGGGATTGTTGTGTCCAAGGCACACAGGTTTGTGGCAGATGATGGTGGGCAAAGTAACCAATGTCTTCTCCCAGTCTTTTTACTGACAGCTGCAGCCGTAGCTGCAAAGTGCCTTGCTGCTAGCAGGAAGGTTGTTGGGGAGCTTAAATCTAAGCTATGCAGTAACCAAGGTATACTTCTGTTAGTTTATCACTGATGCTATTAAAACATTTAAAACACATTTTACAGTGCAACATAGTTATATTTTCTTGGAATGTCACTGTATGCAAGCATCCTGCATTATTTAACAGACTGTATTATAGGTGGCTCTGCATTCCATACTTTTTAAGAATGACAACAATCTGCTCAAACTAAATTTTTTAAACTAAAGGCAACTTTTCTACTCACAAATTAAATCTCAGACAAACAAAAGTCCTTCACCTTTTCCACATATTATGTGAGAGTAACCTATCTGAAACCATGCTTTGGCTGCTGCTTCTGTCCTTTACCGTAACTTCATGTTATAACTGTTGCCAAGTCAACAATTTGATTCTTTGTGATAAAAACCCCCAATCCCATAGACAGGGTGAAGGGGAAATATAAGAGGCAAACTGTACCTGCACAATAAAACAGAAATCTCTTCATATTAATGCAATACCGTAAGACACATAGTCAATGCACAGCATTTATGAAAGTAATACATTTCCTGGTAGCAGGCTACACTGTTGAAACATTCAGGTAATAACCAACTGCTACATCAGTTCAAAATAATGAAGGACAAGAAGTTACTGTTAATATATACTGAAAATTTAGAAGTGTTATTTGCAAAGTGCCATGAAGGCTGGTATTACCATAAATATCCAAATGGGACTAGAGATCTTTCAAATCAAAATGTGTTATAATATATCTTATATGATATGGTTCTAAATATAGGGTGAAACACTTTTGTTCATTTAGAAGCCAACATTTATCCATGAGTGCCATGTGATGGCACAGCTGTCTTTCATGCATATTTATCAAACTGAAAGCAAACTACTACATAGCTTTGCTTAGGTAGCCCCTCTATTTTACAGGTGGGGAGAAAAAATAAGTGACACCAAAACATTATTATTTGGGGCAGGTTTCAAATTTTAGCTACATTAAAGGAACCAAAGTAATTTATCTCTTCACAGCATAGAAGGACAGTGATAACATTTTAATAGACAGACTCCAAATGGCTACTGAACAAAGCACAAACTGCATTTTCATTTATAAAAACCAGGAAGAATATTAAAACTTTAAAAATAGGAATATTAAATAGTGCCTGATATAAATGCTGTTTGGTAGTCTTTACATAGCAATTCAAACCACCTCAGCTAAATGGTTTTGATTCAAACATATCTAGAAATATAAACCATCAAAATACTAGTTTATTTTATAGACAACTTGTAAAAATGTCTATCCTCTTCAGACATAATAACTTTTCATTGTTAGTAAAAAAACAGTTTTTCTGTCATGACAGCACTACTACTCACTGATATATCCCAATGAAACCCAGAAAGGCTACTTGATTAATTTTTTTCCCCAAGTAGCAAAAATAAAATTACTGGAGGAGAGTACTACTGCCAGCTGTCTAACTGGCTCTTGCTTTGAAAACAGAACACTTTAACTGAACTGATGCTTGGGACTCCATAATGCTACTTATGCTACAATATTCATTTTTGTAACAGGTCATCCTCTTTGGGACTGATGTTAACATGTTATTTTTATTTCTTATTTAACACACTTTTATAATTTTTTCCACATTATCCCCATGAAAACAATGCAATAACATGAACATGGTTAGTCTTCTAGTAAATCAACCTGATGTACATTTTGGCCATCATCCATTTACAATTATCTGTAGAAAAATGAAATTTTGCTTTTTCATATCCAGAATTGCTTGCACTACTATTGCATAGAACCTAAAATGCAAGATTAGAACTGATTCAACAGATGTGTATATCTGTTCAAACTCAAAACAAATACCCAGGGTACATCCAAAAGGACATTTACACTTGTGTAAGTTGTTTAATGTCAAAAGGTTGTTTCTTTTTAAAAAGTTGGGAACCTTGATAAACTTTTATTTTCAAGAGTACACTGCATGAACATTTACTGCTTTTTAAATCAGTAATCTAAGGAACACAGAAAAACTATGCTAAGTGAAACAAAAGAACAAATCTTAATCTGTTAATTAAAGGAAACAACATGCTCTTTGAAATATCACTTATAAAAAAGGGCTTTTGTCATGGCTTCACAGTTCAAGATTTCTAGTATAAAACATTAGATTTGAAAGGTACCTATCAAACAAGGTGGCTTTCCACTGATTCCACATTTTTATCTAACCCTTCGGATTAAATCTCTCCAAATTCCACAAAGCAGTGTTCAGTTTGTAAAGTACAAAACAAGCTGGAGTCCAGGATGTGGCATTCCAAAAAAAATGCACTTAAGTATTTACAGGATGTTTACAATATCTTTTTGTAAAAGTTTTCAATCCGCACGCACCGTCTGGGAGAACTGTAAACAACATGCTTATACTCTAGTGGCAGGCTATGGCCGGGGCCTTTTAGGAGGAGGTGGTGGCATGAGTTCTGTGTCAGGGTCCGTGTGACGCTTGCGCGTCTGTCCTTGGGTTGCTGCTGCTGCTGCTGCTGCTGTACACTTTTCAATGAACTCAAAGAGGATTTCCTTCGTCACTGGATATCGTATGCTGTTGCACACAGCTGGAAGCAGGGAAGAAATCACTTACTGATTATTTATTTATGGAAATATTTCTATTCCATCCTCTTTCTAGAAATCTCATGGCCACATACAATAGAACTAATCTGACAGATTTAAAAGAGTGTAAATAATCAAAATGATACTAAGAGGCTAAAAACATTTTAAATAAATTTAAACAAGTTAATAAGTTAAACAAAGACACTGAAGCAAGTAAAAATAGTTAAAGCACTTTAAAACCATGCGCATGCAAGGGTGTGTTTGTGTGTGTGTAACACCAACTAGACCCCACAAGCTTTAGTAAGCAATCATGTTTTCAATCGGTGCAAGAATGATAGCAATGTTGGCACCAACTTGGCCTGCAAGGGGATTATGTTCCACAACTGGGGTGTCACAGCAGAGAAGGCTCTCTCCTGCATATTCCCATAGCACCCTGCCTTGACAAATAACCCACTTGATTAACCCTCTGGATATATGCAAATACATATTAGCTTGCTGTAGTCCATGAAAGCTTATATCACAATTAGGGTTGCCAGGTATCAGATGAAGTCTCGGGAAGTTGCTATTTCTCCTCATGGAAAAACAAATCCTAGGCCAAGCAATGCTGGAAGAAGAGGGAGTGTGATTTGTGCACTGAAATCACTTTAAAGCCTAGGCAGCTATTCCCACCCATTCCCAGCTGGAACCAGGCAGGACTCATAGGCTTAGCATGAAGATGTATGAGTGTTGCACCTGCATGTATGTTGTTGTACCAAAAAGCCAGGAGAGAGGCTGGGGAATGAACCTAAGGATGTATGCATTTGGGAACATCAAGTAATTTAGAGAAAGTCATCATGCCACTTGGCTAACGTCATGATTTGTGATCCTTCTTATGGCATAAGCTCTGGATGTAACAGGACAGGTATCCGATTAAAAAAAACAAAAACTGAGGACTGGTAGTGAGCCTTCCTCAAGTCCCAGCAGCAGCACAGAAAATTCTACACCAGATAAGGCTACACCAGATGTGAGTGCTAGCAGGAATGGTGGCAACTGCTGGAGCTACTGGGCACACTTTGCTGTCTGCCTGCCCATTAAGAAAGAATCCATCTGGGCTGCCCTGTTACGTGCTTCATTGGGTTTTACCAGATTCTGGCTTCCCAGATTCCCCACACAGTGATTTCCACAGTCAGACGCCCCTGAAGCAGTACTGTCCCATTTCCCAATTCTTCCGGCCTTTCATCTCTGACATCACAAAAGCCCCTGAGAGACCATTCAGCTGACAGTAAGATTTGGCCCTCAAATACTGGAAACAAGATGCTGTCTCCTGACACACCTAACCACAACAAAACTACTAGTCTATTTGCAATCCCTTCATTTTTCCTACAACATAGTAACATGACCAGTCAACAAGTTTTTTTTATTAATTATTATTATTATTATTATTATTATTATTATTATTATTATTATTATTTCAACAGTATTTCAAAGCTGTAAAAGTGTGATGCAAGAATGAGTATAACTGCCACCTAATGGGCCCAGTAGTTTATTCAGCACTGACAGTAACAGTTAAATATACCTGTAACTATTTGCCTTGGGAAAGAAAGCTACTTCTTTCCATTTCTCACTGCATTCTTTTTATTATTTGAAGGAGACTGTGACACAATCTATGAAGGATGTACCTTCTTCTATAGCTTTCATTTGTTTTATTGCTTCATTGTTTGCATACTATTTTGGTATCTGGAAATTACAATGTCTCCTCCTAATTTTGTCTTTTTCCATCTGGTGAACAATGAGTACACCATTTTGAATAGAACTAAAATTATCAGCGATTTTTGTTCCCCAAATCCAACTTATATAGCACATTCATGTGCCAAGCTACCCCTTTTCTTTTCTGTATATCAATTAAAAAAAAAAAACACCAAAAAAACCTGACATTGCAAATGCCCTTTATCAGTCCAATGTGGACAAAGAGATTTATTTAAAACATTCATAAATGAAACTCATGGTTTAAACTCAAAGCTTACTGTAGCACATGTCATTTGAATGTGAAGACAATTTTGGATATAGACTTGGAAAGAAGTCTATATCCAGCTTGACCAAAGTATATGCATGTGAAATGTGAATATTAGAACAATTTGTTTCACTCACCCATGGCAGTGCTGTAAGCATTGGGAAAGCTTTTGTCTATCCTTTGTCTCATGAAGACCCAGCTGTTGTTCTCGAACTTGCATTCTATAATCTTATTGTCATATTGCTTCAAGTCCTTTGTTACCTGTTTTTTTTTAAAAAAAACACACATTCTGAAAGACTGTGGAGAAATGAAGAGGTTGCTGGCTTATAACTGTGGTTTTTTTGAACAGTCATCAGTGAACTCACACATGTAGTTGTTCTGTGCCTACACAGAATGTTCCAGAGCTGAGTGGGGTGCCTCGGTGGGAGGCTTTACCACTCTACTCTGCATATGCCAGTCTGACTCCCATGTTTTCCCTATGTTCTGGGCCAGCACACCAGTAGCTGAAAGAAGGAATGCAAGACAGTAGGAAGAAGAGCTGCGTGAGTTCACAGGTGACCATATGAAGAATCACAGTAACAGCTACATCACCTGTTGGTATCCTTCGTGATTTCTGTAACTCACACATATAGGAGATTAGCAAGCTATACTCAATGGAGGTCAGGAATGGTCTCATTACAAAACTGACACCAGCATTGTCCTTTCAAAATTTACCTCTCTTCATCCCCTCAATTCCATACAGTAATGATGCACAAAAGTTGACAACTGTCCATGCATCTGTCTTGCAAATATCACTCAAGAGTACTTTTGCCAAGAAAGCTGTCAAAGCAGAGACACCCCTGTGGAATTGTTAGGGAGGGTAGATAGAACAGAGTTCTTAGTTATCTCACAAAACTGTCTTCCAGTTGCATAAACCCCTTAGATAATCTTTGAGAAGAAACATGTTTACCCCGCGTACCAGACTTTTTTTTTTTTTAAAAAAAACACAACTGTTTGTACACCCGAGGTATCTTGTGGAGTCAACTCAGATAGAAAGAGATCTTCTGATAGCCAATGTGTATGATTTTTATTCTGAATCAGTTTTACAATTCGGGGTGGGGGGAATGCAGGACTGCTGAGCCATGTAAAATGATGATACAACTTTAGGAAGGAAAGTGACAACAGGTAATAGGATCCCTTGTATTTAAGGAAATGAAGGAAAGGTCGATTGTGAGGCACTTCACTCACTGGCACTTCAAATGGAGGTCACTGCAACTAGAAAAAATGTTTTCACAGTAAGTAGACAAAGATCGACTGTAGCCACACAGCAAAGGGCTTTGCCATAAGGCAAGAAAGGACCAAAGGCAATTCTTATGCTGGATCAGACAGAGAAACAGACTGGACAAAGTGTCTGGGAAGTTTTCAAAAATAATATAATAGAGTAAAGAAACTATAAAGAATAGTCCCCAGGAGGCATGCACCAATATAGATACCAAACAAACTTTTAATAGAGATGAAATTGACAGACCTTTATCTCCCTGGAGTGACAAGAACAGCAAGACTTATTTAACTGAGACAGGATCTAATGAATTTCTTACAGTTTCTAAGAAAAAAATTGACTCACTTATAATTGTATGATTTTTACAGTGAAAGGTTGCCTAGCCGCTCAAATAATAGTCAACATGTGTCGCAGAAACTGCCAACTGGTATAAATGTTCCACATTGTCAGAATGAGCATAAGCATGTCAGGATGGTGAAGTTTTTCTTGCTGCTGTTGCGAGATGATTTGGGTGCAGGGCCAGCTATTGAAGCTGATATTTGGACAAACAGAGAAGAGGGGCAACTAGTAGTCACCTCAGCCACTAAATAATGACTAAGGTGAAGTTTGCCCTGTCCTCCTGCAACTTGATCACTGCCCAAGTAATAAGACAAAACAGTGGGAATAAATACTAGGGGACCATTCCAATTGTAGACGAACATACCCCTAAGTTTTTTCCTCTTCTTTGGCCTCTGGAGGAGAACTGAATGCTACTGACATGAATCAGATCAGTTCACTTATTACTAAAGGGTCCTATTTGCAAAAGATGTTTCAAACTGTGACAGGATTGAGTCTTCACATATGAGAGACTTGGGAAGATTCGCTAAGGTTGTCCACAAGGACAATGGATGTGTGCCTGGTGGGTGAACTGACAAGGTAACAATCCACCTGTCCCATAGATTCAATGTTAGATCCGACATGGCCCTAAATTTTGATCCTCCTTGTTCGTTAATATGATGGACAACTAATGAGCTGTTGTTTGCAACCAGGAATGTGTGATGGAGAAGTAGTTCTTGAAATGCTTGCACTGGTTTCCATACTGCCAAGGGTTCAAGACAACTGATATGGAACTCAGACTTTTTTGGGGACTAAAGACCCAAGACTGCAAATGGCCTGAGATGTGTCCTGAATCCTGAGTTGAAGCATTAGTTGTAATGGTAAAATGGTCTGATGAAGGATACACCTCAAGGAAGATTGTGGGGAACTGGAAGTGCTTTGAAGACTCATCCAACTTGAGATCAAAGAAATGAATGAACCTGAATTACAGAGGACACATTCAGAGTCTTGCAGCTCATGTTACATATGTTGTTGAAGTCATATGCTCAAGAACCAATGGGATCTCATGAGCTGATACAGAGACTCTACATAAGATCTGGCAAACTCGCATGTCAATCATTCAAACTCTGTTGTCTGACAAGTAATCTTGTCAAAACCAGCCTGGCAGCAATTGTGTTAGTTTCAGTACAACTTTCTTGTGGTCTGTTATGAAACCTAAATCTGCAAGAAGCATAAGCATCAAATGAATACTGTGATATAACTGAGCTTTGGAATGAGAAGCCAGCAAGCAATCATCCAGGTATGTGTGTTGTGACTCAGAGTTTGAAAATACAATGAGGCACTTTGTGAAGACCCTCAAAGAAAAGGGAAGGTCCAAGGTGAACCTGAGAAATTTCTGATTATTGATATGTGAAAGCAAGCATCTTCCAGGTCCACCTTGGTGAATCAGTTCCTGGTGCTGAGCAAAGAGGAAAATAGTAGGAAGTATCACCATTCAGAACTTCCTTAGAATTATGAACGAATTTATGTCCCTTAAGACTGGTATGGACAGACTTTATCATCATGCTTTGGTACTGTAAAGTATCTGGAACAAAATCATTACTGAAGCCAAGAATAAGTACCTTCTGAATGCCTCTCTTTTTGGGTGAAGATACAAATTTCCTCCTGTAACTCTTGTGTTGGCAAGGTAGTATGAATAATTCCAGTGAGAGATAAGGTGTGGAATTCTATTGCGTAGCCCATATCTATTATAGGCAGTGCCTAAGAGTTTGTAGCCACAGTCTCCAAATCAGTAGAAAATGATGTAATTGCTGGCCAGAGGCTAGATCTCAGGTGGTGACTGAGGAGAACTATCCAAGTTGCACAATTGATCCAAGGAGCATTTTTTCAAATGAGAATTATGAATGGGATGAATGGTTATAAGCTGTGTGAAACATGTGAAAGACAGTTTACAGTTTACCTCAAGAAAGTTGTAAATGTAGTAGAGAAGCACATTTTCTTTTCTGGTCCATGCATATTCTGAGTATGATGCAGTTTGTTGCCGGTTTTGAAACTGAATAAATGGTAGGTCCTCCACTGTTGACTTAATATCATGACAGCCTTGAAGACAGCAGCCGCAGGGTGGTGGCTGAGTGAGACTATTGCTGCTATAATCTTTGTTTGGCAGTCCACTAGCTATTTGGTGGCACTAAGATGTAAGCCTCTGCCTGTAAGATGCACACCATTTGTCTGTCATCATCAGTAATTTTATCAGTGAAAGGGACCACTCTTCCCTACAAGAACTGCTGACAGAACACCATGCAAACCTGTTAATTAGCAATCCTGAATGAAAGAGAAGCCGTTCAGGAGCTTATGCCTAATACTCCAGTTTCTGACCCTCTCAATCCAACATTATTACTGCAGTTTGTCCATGTTTTCACCTTGAGAAGCCTCCTCAATGATGGAATTGGGCACGGGACATCTAGAAAGGAATTCATACCTGTACCTTGTATTTTGTAGTGATTCTCAACGCATCTTTAAGCTGGCCCAATTGATTTCCTTCCAAAAATCTTTGGCAACATGTAACAAAAAGCAGCAACAAAGCCAAAGCTACAGAGGCATATCATTGTGTGTTTGTTTCCTCCTTTGTTTTTTAATTCAATCAAAGGAGGTGAATCCAACTTTATTTCGAGCCCTAATATCTTTGCTATGTGGAACAACTGCTTCACATAAGAATGAGCATCATCTATCAGAGACTGTGAATTCTGATCTCCTACTAATATGTCCAGCAATGTCACAGACTCCTCCGGAGTCAAAGAAGATGCATAAAACTCAGAATCATCACCCAATGAGGATGATATCTTTGAACAGAAACTTGATCTCAACTGTGATCAATATTGTTGAGTTTGCAGAGCTAGTAAGATAGGTGGCTACATAGTGGTAACCGAAGGAGTGGAAGAATTAGACAATAGAATTAGACAGTATGGTGGGTTGACTTGGTACAATAGCTGATGGTATAGGATCCAAGTGGTATGGTGTGGGTTGTACAGGATGGTGAGAAGGTAAGCAAGAGCTGGAGTTGTATAATGGTGGTAAGTCTTCACTGCTGCCATTTTGAGCAATGACAGCCCAGAATTAACTTGCTGATGAGAAGATCTGATGCAAGCTGCCTGTCTTTTAACACCTCTTGGAGGGCAAAGAGCCAGAATTAGAGAGTTTGCTTGGTGAAACCTTGAGGTGTTTACATTTGCTAACTGTGTACGTTTCTTCCAAGCACAGAAAATCCCTGTCAGTGATTGGAATTCTGCTCCCAGTTCAGTTTCTTCTGAAATATATGTTTGAGTCCATAAGGACCTTGAAGATTATATGGAAGTAGCAGCCAGAAATACAGAAGCAGCTCATCAGATGAAGACTGCAAATGATTAAGGTGGTGCTGAAGAAGAATTTGAAGAGAGATCAACAAGACAACAACAATGAAGAAAAACACTCGGAGCTTGCAGAGGTTCCTATTCTTGCTGCTACAGCTGTGGTAGACAAAAAGAAAGTGCAGGAAAAGGCAGGAGGTGTGTGCTGGAGAAGGCCAAACGCACTCCACTAAATTCTGGGAAAGTTCTGAAATGGTTCAACATGGCTGCAGAGCAATCAATGGGTGTCAGTCACACGGAGAGGGGAGCATTTTCCTAAGTCAAGAAACTCAAATTACCAATACAAAGGTAATGTGAGTGACATATGTTATACATATGCACTTCCATACCCCCAATGCAAAGATACAGGAAAGTTGGGCAAAATGAGAGAAAAGAAGGTTTAGGCTCTGCTAGGAAATACATAAATGTATACTTGTACATGCTGCATTTTTAAAGAAAATAATGAAAGAAATGGGAAGAATAAGAGTGAAAGATTTGTCTCAATACAACCTTCAGGAAGGTATAGCCCATAGAGTGTGCTGTTCGTGTGCAGAGGCGTATACACACATGCAATCAAGAGTGGGCATAATGCAGTCCTATCCCCTCAAACTCTGAAGAGAAAAAAGGATGCACTGTGTCTCCTAAAAGCCTCCAGGAAAGGTAATTCACCTTAAATAAGTCACAACCTTCAGTACACATACAAAACAACTGTTTCCCCCCTCCAAAACCAGAAGCTGGACTTCCAGCGATGTCTATGTTTCATTTGTTTTAGCAAAGTAACCTTAAAGCCCCAGGGGCAGAAAACTAACTCTTAGATCTACTTTAATTTGACAGTTGCCTATCAAATTAAAGCAAACAATCTTTAATTATAAGAAGCAGCGTGGAGTGTGCCACATTATTATGAGAATGTAAGTTGTAAACTGCTAACAAAAACTGTCAGTTTGTACTTTCCCTAACTAGAATGGGTGAACCTACTCCAGGATGGAGACTGAAATAATGAAAGACAACAGTGTATAATTCACCAATAGGTAAACCCATCCCTTTGTTTGAATTAATGATTTTCCCAAACTAGCCTGTAAGATCATCTATTTCTCCTCAAGCTCAGAACAGCATGGCTGTACAAGAGGAATAAAGTAGCACATGTATGTAACGTAACACCAACATTTGACCAAACCTGGTTGAAGACAAACATATTTGGGTACATCTGTTATCTTATGAACATGGGAATGGAAAAAGGGATTAGGAAAGAAGGAATATGAGGGCATACAAACAATGTACATAGGTAAATAAATAAGAACTACTGATTTAAGCTTTTAGTTAACACAGAATTCTGCCTCTATGCCTATTTTTGTGTTCTAGTGAATTTGTATTCTAGAAAATTATGTGTTCTAGTGAATACAAAAACAAAATTGTTTCTTGACAGATTGGACAGCTGGGCCAAAGCTAACAAAATGAGTTCCAACAGAGAGAAATGTAAGGTCCTGTACTTAGGCAGAAAAAATGGAATGCATAAATATAGGATGGGGGACACATGCTGAATAACAGTACATGTGGAAGGGATCTAGGAGTCTTGATGAAACACAAGCTGAACACGAGTCAGCAGTGTGATGTGGCAATCAAGAAAGCCAACATGATTCTTGGTTGCATCAATAAGAGTATGGTGTCTAGATCAAGGGAGGTAATGGTACCACTCTATTCTGCTTTAATCAGACTTCATTTGGAATACTATGTCCAGTTCTGGGCATCTCAATTCAAGAAGGATATCGGCAAGCTGGAGCGCATGTCCACAGGAGGGCAACCAAAACGGTGAAGGGTCTGGAAGCCATGCCTTATGAAAAACGGCTTAGGGAGCTGGGTGTGTTTAGTCCACAGAAAAGAAGGTTAAGAGGGGACATGATAGCCATATTTAAATATTTGAAGGGACGTCATATTGAGGAGAGAGTGGGCTTGTTTTCCATTGCTCCAGAGACTAGGACAAGGAGCAATGGATTCAAGCTGCAGGAAAGGAGATTCCACTTGAACCTCAGGAAGAATTTCCTGATGGTCAGAGCAGTTTGGCATGGATTATGCTGCCTCGGAGTGTGGTGGAGTCTCCTTCTTTGGAGGTTTATAAGCAGAGGCTGGATGGCCATCTGTTGGGAGTGCTTTGATGTGTGTTCCTGCATGGCAGGGGGTTGGACTGGATGGCCCCTGTGGTCTCTTCCAACTCTAAGATTCTATGAATTTTTTTTCTTTTTTTAACAAAAATATGTCCAAGAAATAATGGTAATAGTAGCAGCAGTAGTAATAATGGTGGTTGTGTAGATATGCTCAAGAGCTGCATTGCTTTCAGGTTGGTAGCAACGCCCTGATATATGATAGAATGCTAATGGGTATCCTAATAATGTCTGTTTCCTGTTTTTCATCTACTATGGATGTTCCTCTAGTGTCCTAAATAGTAAATGTTCTCAAAACTGTACAGATTTAGAATTTTCTTTTTAAAAAAAATATTGCCAACCAGAGGTTGCTACCTTTTAATATTTTATTCTTTTTGTCAGGTACTGAGTTTTACTATGAGGCATTTTATTATTTTAGTCTTTAAACAATAAACTTCGTGCTTGTTTCAGGCACGCTACCCTGTGGATCTTATCAGCCACT
>CAOKZL010003546.1:0-87648 GCA_948472985.1 Iguana delicatissima
CTCGCCAAAGCGATGGAGGGAAGAGCTGCTCGCTATGCTATAATAGCCAAAAAATAGTGCATGCTTAAAAATTGCAAAGTTTGAATTTAGCATGAAGGGTGGAAATGAAGGAGAAAGAGGCTAGAATGCTGGGATTGACAGTCAGTGAAAGTGTTAACCTCCTCTTCTGCAAAGGCTGCAAGCTATAGAAGATAGGTGTGAATTGCTCGTTGCTTTCCCCTTTGTTCTCCCCCCCAGAAAGTGAAAGTGCTAGTTGAGCTCTCTGCAAAAGTAACCTTGAGAGCCGTCCAAAAGGCTCGCCTGAGCCGTCCAAGGGGCTCGCTTTGTACTTTATCTGCTGAGAAAACTTAGGGAGGATTACTAAATCAAAAGCAATAATTTGTATCACTCTCTGAACTCACTCATTGTTTTCCTCTATGTACGTGTATGCTAAATCAGTGATGTAATGGGAAAGTTAACCAAAAATCTTCTTTTCTGTGATAGGCTGGCTAAAATGAATAATTAATTGCTGACATAGAGAACTGAAGGTATATAACGATGCTGCCTTAATTAAGGGACACGACAATTCCCGAATATTTGTCGTCCTTGCGCAAGTGATTGTTAAACAATAAAGGCTTTTTGATTTTTCCCTGGAAACCTGGTCTTCGTCTCTTCCCTGGCCACAACACCGGGAGGGGCGCCCAAGCAACCAACAACAACAAGCAAAGATGGGGAAATTAGCTGGAGCACTCTCTTGGCTAACGATAGGCAGGGTAACTTAGCAGGGATCTTTTACCCTATGTCTACAGCGTCAGGTCAGTGAGGAGGCAAACAGTTCAAATAACAATTAAGATTTATTAAACAGTTATTAAAGAAAAGCACAAACACACTCCTAACTAGAAAAGGAAAGTAGAGTTCAAGGGGAATGGGTGATACGCCACTTTTCCTGCAGTCCTGGAGAAGCCGATTGTAGAGGAGGAAACCCGGCGTGGCAGCCGAGGGGAATCTGCTGAACCGACCGGCAGCAAGGCAGAGTAGAAGTCCAGAGTGATCCGGCGAGAGTTCCAAAGAGCTCTCAGAACTGGGGGGTTTTATCAGGGAAAGAACGACCGTAGGCTAGTCTGGTCTTGAGCGAAAACAATAAGTTTTGGGTTGAAGACAATGCCTCCGAAAGGTCAGAATTTACATGATTGAGTTATGTTCCGAATTGACAATAGTATGGCTGGTATGTAGATGCGGCTAGCTCGGCAGTTAAGCACTCAGCTCACCAGGGTGCCCTCTCAGGGCAGAGGTTCTCTTTGTTTATCGCGCATTGGTAATGAGGGTGTTTGTTTCGGGAGGTCCCCTAAAGCAGATCTGGCAATCTCTGGCTTGGTTTGGTGTGAGCAGCAAATAGTAGCCATGCCTAGCTTCGCGCTTGTTCAGTGGCCTCACAAACACTTGGCTGGTGGCAGAGCAGGGCCAAATTGTGATATTAAGATGATATCTTTGGTTCACCAAAGGCCAGGCCAGTACACGGTGGTAACACCTGTCTATTGCATCAATAATCATCTACTTAAATATATTCCGTCGTTGGCCTCAATGGGAAGCAAAAAGGTGATGTGAGCCTTTACCATTTTGGTCCGCCTCTTCTCAATATCCTTCCTGAACTGGGGTGCACAGAACTAGACACAGCATTCCAGGTGGGGTGTGACCAAAGCAGAATAGAGTAGTACTCTTATTTCCCTCAACCTACTCTCTACAGCAGCAGGAAACAAGCTTGTCCCATATTTGCAATGACATCCCTTCCAATATTTAAACACAGCTATCATGTCCCCTCTTAACCTTCTCTTCTCCAGGCTAAACGTACCCAGCTCCCTCCCTAAGCCATTCGTCCTAGGGCATAATTTCCAGGCCTTTTAGTATTGCTGGTCACCCTCCTCTGGACACCATAACGTCATAGAATCATAGAGTTGGAGGAGACCACAGGGGCCATCCAGTCCAAGCCCCTGCCGTGCACATTCCAGTTTGTCGATGTCCTTCTAGAATTGTAGTACTCAGAACTGGCCACAGTTATTCCAGATGAAGTCCAATCAAAGCAGAATAGAGCGGGACTATTACTTCCCTTGACCTAGATGCTACACTCCTAGAGATTCCACTTAAACATTAGGAAGAACGTCTTGAACTTCTTGCTGTTTGACGGTGGAATATGTTGCCTCAGTGAAGTGTGGTAGAGTCACCTTCTTTGGAGGCTTTTAAAGAGAGGCTGGATGGCCATTTGCTGGGGGTGCATTGATAGGTGTCCTGCATGGCAGGAGGGGGTTGGACTGGATGGCCCTTGGGGTCTCTTCCAACTTTATGATTCTATGACTGTCCCTGCCAAATCATGACAGTTGGAGGGTATGCTGTGTAGAACTCAGTCAAAGTCTGTGTGTGTGGAATTTCTCTTCCAGAGAGCAGACGGCCCTTGGGGTTTGGGAACAGTGCTTCCGTTCTTCCAAGCCAAATTGGACAGAGGCATCATGCCTCCTCAAAGAGTCATTGCCTTATTCCTGGCAACAACATCCCTCACAAATAGCAGTCTCTCTCCACCAGCACCGCCATGCTGTGTTCTCAATCCCTCCCTCCGTTCCCTGTGTCCGGTCCATCAGCCAAGTGTGGCTGATGGTCCAATTATCCTCCCATATCCCTTATCGCTGGAAGTGCGGGAGAAAGCAGAGGGAGGAATTAATGAGGATGTTTATCTACCCGAGGAAGAGACCCTAATGACATTAAAAGGCTTCTGTGGAAAGGGGTGCTAAAGTGGCAATGAAGAGATAATGCAATCAAGGGGAAAAGCTGCTTTGCGCTCAGAGGCTGGGGAGAAGGTTTCCGGCCAGCTCTTGCAAATGGGAGGCGCTGGACAGCAGCAGCCCAGAAAGGAAAACCAGTCGGGCAATAAGAATCTAACGATGCAATAATTTGGGGAGAAGGTTACTAGCAACCCTAGTAAGTTGATTTAGTTAGATCTGTAATGGTAGTTTTTTTTTTCTTTTTCTTACCTTCTCTCTTGCATTACAGTTTGGTCTGGGAGGAGTCAGAAACCTTCTTTGTTTTAATAAGTTAGTGTTTAGTTAGCTAGTAAATGAGTTTTTCATTGAGTTAGCATTTCGTGTTTTTAGTTCACTGTTTCAGTGTTGGGTTTTCATAGAGTTGGAAAAGAGACCATAACAGCCATGAAGTCCAACCCCATACCTGCCATTCATGAAGACATCATCAAAGCATTCCCGACAAGTGGCCATCCAGCCTGTTTAAAATCCTCCAAAGACAGAAACTCCACCACACTCCAAGGCAGCAGGGTATTCCACTGTCAAACTGCTCTTATTGTCAGAAAGTTCTTCCTAATGTTAAGAAGGATTCTCTTTTCCTGAAGTCTGAAGCCATTGCTCCGTGTCCTAGTCTCTGGATCAACAGAAAATAGGCGTGCTCCATCCTCTGTATGACATCCCTTAAAATATTTAAATATGGCTGTCATGTCCCCTCTTATCCTTCTCTTCTCCAGGTTAAGCATGCCCAGTTGCCTAAGCTGATCCTTATCGGGCTTCAGAGTTTCCAGGCCTTCTACTGTTTTGGTCATCCTCCTCTGGATAGTTTTAATTTTAGGTCATGTCTATGTTAAAAATGTCAGTTGTTATTTTGTGTAAAAAATAATTAATATATATTTTGAAAAAGAAAGGACTGCCGGCCAGAGAGGGAACCCCTTTCACCCAGGCTGGTTCCTTATAGAGTGGCTGGACTACCACTCCCATTCACCCCAGTGATGGTCTTTTTAGTCTAAGATGTCTGGCAGGTGTCAGGTGGGGAGAGGCATCTGGTGGATGCTTAGCAAGAGCCAGCAGGTAGGCATCCATCAGGATTGCAGAATGGCATTGGATAACAGTAACCTCTGTACAAGAGCCCGTGTAGTGTAGTGGTATGAGTTTTGGGCGAGGACTCTGAGAGACTAGAGTTCAAATGGATGACCTTGGGCAAGTCACACTCTCTCAGCCTCAGAGGAAAGCAATGACAAATCTCCTTTGGAGAAATCTTGCCCAGGAAAAGCTGTGCTTGGTTCACCTTGGGATCACCACAATTCGGAAATGGCTTGAAGGTACGCAACTACAGTCCCTATCCCAATTGAGCAGGGAGATGCAGATAGGCCCTCCACTTTCCTTCTGGAAAGGGGCGACTGGAAAATTGCGTGGTGGAAAGGAATGAGGAATCTCAGGCCCTGGAACCTGTACTGGCCCTCCTGAAGCCCCGGTCCAGCCTGCTGGGTTTCTACTGCTGATCACACTCCCATGAGTGTTTTCCCTCCATTCATAAAGGCTGTTTTATAAAGCTTGATTGCCAGCAGTAAAAGCTCAATGCTAACATATTTTCTGCAGCTCCAGAGACGAGGGCCATTTCCACACTAGCATGTTATAGCACTATGATTCCACTTTCAACGTCCTATGGAATCCAGCTGGCCCCTCCCAAAACTGCAAGCCCCAGGATTCCATAGGACGTTGAAAGTGGAATCATAGTGCTATAACATGCTAGTGTGGAAATGGCCTAGGACAGTATGGAGCAATGGCTTCAAAGTTCAGGAAAAGAGATTCCACCTAAACATTTGGAAGAACTTCCTGATGGTAAGATCAGTTTGACAGTGGACTAAGCTGCCTGGGAGAGTGATGGAGTCTCCTTCTTTGGGGGTTTTAAACTGAAGCTGGGTGGCCATCTGTCAGCAGGGCTTTGGTGGTTTCTTCCTGCATAGCAGAATGGGGTTGCACTGAATAGCCCTTGGAGTCTCTTCCAGCTCTATGATTCTATGATTCTGTGCTGTGAGCGTCAATCGCCACATGCCAGATTATGTATTGATTGTGCTGCGCAACCTTTGTGATGAATTCAAGATACAGGAGGGTAGATTTCAATTGGACATTAGAAGGAACTTCTTGACCATGAGAGTGGCTGAGGAATGGAAATCAATTACCTGGAAAGGTGGTGGGTTCTCCTTCTCTGGATGTCTTCAAAGAAGGCTGGATAACTACCTGCTAGGAATGCTCAAGATGGAGATCCTGCAGTGAGCGAGAGGTTGACCATAGTGGCACTTGTAGCCCCTTTCTTCCCTGTAATTCTATGATTCTGCCCACCCTTGTTAGCATGCAGCTCTTTTGGGCCTCAGCCACACCCACTCATAGAATCACAGAATCATAGAGTTGGAAGAGTCCATCGAGTCCAACTCCCTGCTATGCAAGAACACCCATCAAAGCACTCCCGACAGATGGCCATCCAGCCTCTGCTTAAAAACTTCCAAAGAAGGAGACTCCACCACACTCCATACAGGCAGCATATTCCACTGCCGGACAGCTCTGACCGTCAGGAAGTTCTTCCTGAGGTTCAGGTGGAATCTCATTTCCTGCAGCTTGAATCCATTGCTCCTTGTCCTGGGCTCTGGAGTGGTAGAGAACAAGTCCGCTCCCTTCTTAACATGGCATCCCTTCAAATATTTAAACACGGCTATCATGTCCCCTCTTAACCTTCTCTTCTGCAGACTAAACATCCCCAGCTCCCTAAGGTGTTCTTCATAGGGCATGGCTTCCAGACCCTTCACCATTTTGGTTACCCTCCTCTGGACACGTTCCAGCTTGTTGACATTCATTCATTCATTTATTCTATCTACCTTTCCTTCCGTTTCCTGTCTCCTTCAGTCCTTTGCCTTGACTCGACATTCTCAAAACATCTGAATTCATCCAAAACATCTGGAGGTCTTCCAAAAGAGTCTGGACAGCTACCTGCTCCAGGGGATGCTTTAGTTGGAGCACCTGCACTGAACAGAGGGATGGCCCTTCCAAATCTAAGATTCTATGATTCTAGAATGGCAACCCTGCGCAACTTGACCAAGAGACCACATGTACCATGGAAGGGGCAAGGAGATGTGAACACACAGCCATGTGCAAATCATAGAGTTGGAAAAGACCCCAGGGGCCATCCATTCTGCCATGCAGAAACCCACATCTAAGCACTCCCGAAAATGGCCATCCAGCCTCTGCTCAAAAGCCTCCAAAGGAGGAGACTCCACCACACTCCATTGAGGCAGCCTATTCCACTGCCAGACAGCTCTATCAGGAAGTTCTTCCTGAGGTTCAGGTGGAATCTCTTTTCCTGACCTTTGAAGCCATTGCTCCTTGTCCTAGTTTCCGGAGCAGCGGAAAAGAAGCCTGTTCCCTCTTCAATATGGATGCACAAAGCACATCCTTGTGCACCAGTCCCACATGGAGAACCCTGCTTCTACAACCATGAATGGAGTATACACGTTGTACATCAGACAAAGATGTCTGATTTCTTCCAGAGAGGTTTACGCATGGGTAACACACCAACAAGATTCTGACTTTTGCTTTTTGACCTGACCCCTTTGGCCTTTGACCCTGCCCACCACTGGAACCTGTTCCCCTGAGAACCTTTCTGAAACTAGGCGGAAATAATTCCCCCATCCCAGTGGGGATTCTTGCGTCCTTCTGTAGAGGCCTGTACTCTTTCAAGAGCTCCAGTCCTCCTGCCAATTTTTCTTGAAATATCCAACAGGCATATGGGATCTTGCCAGCAGAAGAATTCTCTGGAAAGTTTGACGTTTAGCTTGACATGTGTTTTGGAAATAAGAACAAACATCATGGAGAAATGGAGCATTATTGGTTTTAAAAAAAAAAAAAAACTTGGCTTGGCAGATCTGTATTCTTCAAACATTCTTAGACAGAAACCAGAATCGATGTTTTCTATTCAGGCTTCCCCCTTAGCCTTCCAAGGGAACAATCTAAAAGCCTCAAAGAAAATTCCTCAAAGAATGAGATCAGGGAACATCAGGCTGTAGTGGGGTCTTTGATGTTGTTTTTATTTATACCCTGCCTTTTTTCCTAGTTGGGACTCAAAGCATCTTACAATAATTTTTTTTTAAAGCGCATCACAGAATACAGAATACAATCACAGAATACAGAATACAATCACAGAATACAAAATGCAAACGTGCACTTTCCACATTACTCTGCTTTTCATTGCTTCGAAACCAGCCATGCATTTGAACATCATAACTGTGGTTTAGTAATGCTGACCTTTTGTCTGTTTTTGTCTGCCTTTGTTTTTGACCTGCACCTATTTGTAATCACGTTCTGAACCAACCTGAGTCCCAGTTTTGGGAGGAAGTTGGGATAAAAGTCAAGCATGCAAACAAACAAACAAACACCTTTCTTCCAAATGCAAAAGGAAGACCATACAAAGGACAGAAGCCAGGAAGGCTCACTGATGTGTATCCATGTCCAGCCAAGTCTTGCCATCTGCCCTTTCCCTTCCTTCCTTCCTTCCTTCCTCTGGCTGCTGCTGGAAATCAACTAGAAGCCTGGTCCTAAGAATTTTCTGATTTCCAGCTTTCGCCTACAGGAACTGGACAGAAGCCATAGGGCCTGGCTGCATGCCCCATTGACCAGAACCCTGTTCTTGCCAGTTCCTCTGGGGAAGCAGCTGGATGTTTTTTTTCCCCTGTGAAAGGTCTGTATTCAGTTCAAGGTCATGGAAGCAGAGTTGCGCATGCAGTGCCCTTGGGTGTGCATATGTGCAGTTGCATAGACATATACACATGGATATGAATGGACATGCAGATACATATGGATGTTCAGTCCATATTGAGAGAAATTAAATCTATTTTAGCTTCTGCACTGGGTATACAGTATTAATAATATGTATTAGAGGCATATATATTAGCTTATGTGTATAACACATATTTTAGATATATCTACACATATATTACAGTATATTTTATATTTTAGCTTCTGTAATACACTAAGAAAACAGCTTTCTAAAACTGGCCACAGAACAGAAGAAGGCTTCTTGGCCTTGGATCTCCAGAGTGAAGAACCAGACTGATAAGACAGGCCTTTTCCGCATGTTACCTTATTGCGGAGGGGGGGGTGCCGTTCGCGCAAGCAGGTTCTCACGTGAGGCGCTCTCTTCGCTGCTCCTTCATCCCGCAGCTGGCTTCCTGGTCGCGCGACCGCCCCTTCCTTCCTTCTGCAGTGCAGCCTGGGAGCTGTAGGCTGCGCTGGCGGAGGAAGCGCAAGCGGCGCACCTGGGACGACGTACCGCAGCGCAGGTAAGTGCGCGTGGGCCCCGGGAGCCTTGCGCGACCCCACACCATTTTCGGCTTGAAGTCGAAAATGAAAAGGTGCGTGCGCAGTTCGCGTTAGGCTCGTAAATGGGAGTGCATCATACGGACCGCCGTTCCCATTTACGCGACGCTCAAGGGGCCCTCTGCGTGCGAAAAGGGCCACAGTCTGAGTGACAGGGCAAGGCTGTCTGCAAGGAGTAAACTGGTTGATAAGGAATACAAGAAAAAAAGTTGGCATTGTTTAGAAGGGCGGTTAGAAACCGTTAGGGTGATTACACCAAGGGGTATTTTGAAACTGCTAATGAGAATTAAGGATACACGAGGAAAATGCATGATCAGCGCATGATCACTCATACTGTAAATATGGGGAAGGGGAAATGTAACTTAGGCGATCCTGATAGGCTGTAACCTTTGGGGTCCTATCCAATGGGATCCCAGGGGAGGGAAAACCTGTGACGGGGACAGGGGATAAAATATGAGGTATACAATACTGGGGTCTTTCATTCTCTCTGGGGAGCACCCGCTTCAGCAGAAACATGCTTTTAATAAACATTAATGCTTCAGACGATCCTGTGCTAAATTGTTTTCTGAGTTTTTTCAGCTATTTCTCACAATATTCAGTTGTGCCACTGTGCAGCACAATCCATGGTTAGCTCCCCATGCAGAGAGTTATAGCATCCAACCACCAGATAGGCTTTCAGCTAACAATGCAACCAAGATCCAGTGTAAAAGAGATAGTGACAACTGTCTTTCAGTGAATTTTCACACAGTGAAACAGTGGCCAGAATCCTGTTGGTGTCTTAAATAGACGTAAGTTGCTCTATCCATGCCGAGTTCCTTTTTGAAAAATGCACCACAGTCACATCCAGCTGGTGGCAGTGGAAATAGAATTTTGAATGCAGAACCATTATGCATGCAATAGCACTTTAATGTTCAAAGAGCAGTGTGCAAATATGCACTGCATATGCAAATCATGCATTGCACATGCTCTCATATGTATAACATGCCTTCCATATGTGTATTATGCAATGTGCATTTCACTGCATGATGACTAGCTATGTGCACTGGCCACCTATGCACATTTTTTGTGCTGCATTGCTATCCAGTGGCAAGTAACTCCTCTGGTGGATGTTCAAGCAATGAAGGGTCTTGGCCTATATGTGCACCCAAATATGAAATGCACAATTGCAGTGCACATCTACGTTTGCAAGTTACCATAGCACCACACATTACACATCTGCTGCCACAGTCTTCAGCTGAACATGGGTTTCTGCATCTTGCAAAAAGCTACAGGGGAACATGTGTGTCAGTTAACAAAAGGATGGCAGCCTACATTTTGGGTGCCCAAATGGGGAAAAAGAACTGCATTTTTAGAAGCTCTGTAGAAGATGGGATTTGTGTAGCAAGATGAACTACAGAGGAAAATAGAGGTATTTGGGCTTACTGTAGGGGAGGCTTATAGAAATTGTTCCCTGGCCCCTTGTTCTGGAGGAAAAAACAAGGAATGTTATCCCTGACCTCTCAAAGCTGATAATCAAAATCATAGAACGTCTCTGATGTTCACCAGGTAAAGCAGTCTGAATTTAAAAATACAGTCAGCCCTCCACATTTGCGGGTTTCACTTTTGCAGATTTGATTATTCACGGATTATTGGCTGTTCCCTCTGCTTGCTCCCTAGGCCATTTTTAACAGGGACTGCAAGCTTCGTGAGACTGAGAAACTGCGAACGAGGCTTGTCAGTCCCTCTTAAAAATGGTGTGGGGCAATAGTGGAGGTGGCAGGAAGCCCCACCGGCCCCCCACTTCTGCCTCGTGGAGGGACCCTGATACTTCAAAGGAATCCACAGGGGTTGAATATGGTGATCATACTCTTTTTGTGTGTTAAATATAGTTTGGGAGGGCCTAGAGTTATTCACAGTTTTTTCACGTTCACGGAGGTCCTGTGTCCCTAACCCTAGCAAATGTGGAGGGATGACTGTATTAAGAAGCTGGAGGTTTATTTAGGAACTATCATGTGTTTCCAAGGTGTTATTAACTCTGAAGTTCAATTTTAAAATAAAATATGTGAAACCAATGATGGGAAACCTAAGAAAGTCAAGAAAGCAGTGCCGCTGTCCACCTTTCCCTGCCTGGTTATAAATTGCCCGTCCAGAGATTTATATCTAGCAATGATGGGAAAGAAGTGAGATCCTTTGTAAACAGAGCTTGGGAACTGGTTGTTTGGAGTTCTGAAAAAACATAACCTTGGGATTTGGAATGTGCTCAAAAGTTTGTTGCTGTTGGGCGCCTTTGAGTCGCTTCCGACTCACGGTGACCCCAAGGCGAAGCTATCACGGAGTTTCCTGGGGCTGAGAGTGTCACCCAGTGGGTTTCTGTGGCCCAGCAGGGATTCGAACTCTGGCCTCTAGGGTCGTAATCCAACACACCAACCCCTACACCACTCTGACCAAAAAGTTAAGCAATCAGAAAACACATCAGGAGAACTCAGCTGCTCTCACATTTCACACGAGTTAGATATTTCAAAAGAAGATGGTTGTCCAAATAGACTCCTGTAACATGAATACTTTTTTCAAGATTTCACAGGGTGGAACAACTTCCTTCAGCTGGGTGCCCACTGGATGTGTTGGACTACAGCTTCCATCATCCCCAGCCATTGTTGTAGCTGCACTATGCAGACTTGGCAAATATATTAATTGGCAGATATGTTTAATGGACATCTACTATATAAAAGTCAAAGTTTGTGAGTTTGTCTGTTTGTCTGCATCAGGCAGGCAAAAGCCTCATATGATTGGCTGGCTATGCAGATTCTATGGAATCCTGGGGTTGGCAGTTTAGGGAGAGGCCTTCAGAATTCTCAGCTGGAGAGCTCTTGGGCCTCAGGCCGGTTGCTGTGGAGACGACGCCTAGCAGCAAGGAGGAGGAGGGTGGTGTATTCCCTCAGAAACCAAACCTCTGAATGTTAACAACTCTGTATACAGACTGGATTGGGAAACACGGGAATAAGTTACAGGTACTGGAATAGGCTGGTTGCTATGGAGATGAGGCCTAGCAGCAAGGAAGAGGACAATGTATTCCCTCCAGAAGCCCCCCTCTGTATGTTAACAACTCTGAATACAGATTGCATTGGGGAATATGGGGAAAAGTGACAGGTACTGAAATAGGCCAGTTGTTATGGCAGCAAGGTCTAGCAGCAAGGAAGAGGGCAGTTTATTCCCTCAGGAACCTAACCTCTGTATGTTAACAACTCTGAATACAGATTGAATTGGGGAATATGCGGATAAGTTACAAGTACTAGAGAATATAGTTTGGTGAGTTTTTAAGAGGAAAATAAAATCCCGGGCAACACTAGGTAAATACACCAGTAAAATATAAATCATATACAACTTATGTCTGAAAGGGCCATGGGGAGAAGGAAACACCTTTAACATGACCCAGGTCATAAATTCATTGAAGAATTAACTAGGAAGACCTGTATTAATTGCCAGGTTGTGAAAGATAATCCTTGATAAAGACAATAGCCAGCCAAGAGAAGAGCAAACCCCCCGCTGTGTGCATTTCCTATAGAAACACAAACAAGGCAAAGCCATAAAACCAGCTATTAACTTCCTGACATCTCATATTTGTTACAAACTCCAAAACACAAGGAGCGTTGTTGGTTTAGACAGCTCTGGCTCATGAAGACAAGAAGATTCCCACCAAATCAACAAGTGCCTTATCCTCCCACCTGTCACTTCTTCCTGGTCTCCAATCACACAGCCATCAAAACCTTTTGCCATCTAGATGTTCAAATCGTCAACTTGCTTCCTTCAGACATTACAAAAACATCAACCCATTCTGTCACCTTTTGTCCACCCTGCACACTTTTGTTTATACAGGCAGAGTCACCAACACCTCTGTCTCCAGGGAAGATTTTTCGATGTAAAGAGATCTCAATTTTGGGTCCCCCTACAGCATTTTCGATTTCAGGGATCCATTTTGTTGCCTTGCTTTTTGAACTGTGCTGTCCTTGGGTGAAAAACCCAAGCCATTTCATCCTTCTCTGCTTCTCTCTGGATGGGAAACATAACCCAATGCCTTTTTGTTTCCTCTATCCATTTTCCTCCCTTTCTTGTCAGTTAGCCTTGTGTGATTGCTTGTGACTGTGTGCGTGTATATTTGCCCCCAATAAAACATATTTAAATTGAACTATAAGTCTTCTGACTGGTCTCCTTTGGCAGGTTGCACTCCTCTTGCAATATTCTTAATTTAGGCTAATTAATTCTCCACTTTTACATTTGATTGTGGTTTCTGATAGAGAACCTCACAGGGCACCATGCTTTTGGGGTAACATCATGGCCAGTATTCATTGGGGATAACTTTTATTTACTTTTTTACAATGAAAATTATAGTTTGCTCCATTAGGAAGAGGAAGGCTGGCACATGCATGCGCGCACGTGCGCACTCACACACACACAGAGATTTTCTATTGTGAAATTTGTCTAATGGAATTTCTTTTTCTTTTCTTTTTTTAAACCGGCCAAGGTAGTTATGACCTTTAGAAGACTTTATGGTCAAGAGCCCATATCAAGTCTGCAAGGTATAAATGCACGCTCACATAGTTACATGGTGGTTGCACTGGACCTGTCTTCTACTGACATTGTGTAACTGTTTATGTATCTGCCAGTGTGTACATTTGTTGTCCCTTTGTGCAACAAAGGCCATTTCTACACTACACTGTTATAGGCCCTTTTCGCACAAAGTTTCTTTTGTGAGAGAGCCCCTTGAGCTTCGCGTAAATGAGAGCGGCGATTCGTACGACGCACTCCCATTTACATGACGATCATGAACCTACCGCGAACCGCGCACGCACCTTTTCATTTTTGGCTTCAAGCTGAAAATGGTGCGCAGTCACGCAAGGCTCCCAGGGTCTGCGCGCACTTACCTGCACTGCAGTACGTCGGGAGCTGGGCTGGTCGCGCTTCCTGCCTCAGCGCTACCCTGCAATTCCCAGGTTGCAGTGCGGTAGGAAGGGGCTGGGCGTTCGCGTGGCACTTGCGCAACCGGCAAGCCAGCTGCGGTAAGGAAGGTGAAACGAAGTGAGCGCCTCGTGCAAGAGGCTGCTCACGCAAACACCACCCCCCACCTCTGCAAAAAGGTAAGATGCGGAAAGGGCCATAGTGCTCTTATTCCACTTTCAACCTGCTGTGGAATTCTAGGGTTTCTAGTTTACTGAGGCCCAAGAGCTTTCTGGCTGATAATTCTAAAGGTCCCTTCCTAAACTACAAACCCCAGGATTCCATCATAGGTTGAAAGTGGAATAACAGCACTATAACAGTGTAGTGTGGAAATGGCTAAGGAATGCACAGCAGCGTTTCTGCAATCGCAGTGAATGAAGGGTAATTTCAAAGGCAGAAACAAAAAAAAATTTTTCTGTCCGTTTGTTTGATTAAAATATTTCTGTATTGCCATCTGGTCTGGAAGGTCTCCTGAGATTATGGGCAAATAAAAACCAATTAAAAGAACAGAGAGATAAAAACATTTTAAAAACACACTAAAATGCTCTTTAAAAGCTCCTAAAAGCAATCTGAAACCACTCCAAGAATCTACTTTGAAACAGATAGAACAGCAATTCCAAACAATGAATTGCAAATGCAGAACAGCACCGTTTTGGCTGCCGGCTGGAAGTTGAAATCGGGCCAGCCTTTCTTGGGTAGGGAGTTCCACAGTAGAAGCATTGCTACAGAGAAAATCTCCTGTCTTCACCAACCTAACCTCCCATTGTTATGCACCATCCAAAAATGTGCAAATAATTGCACTTGCAGAACTCCACTTAAGCTACTGTGAACTGGGTAAGTTCATTGCATGATATCCAATAGGCACAGTTGTGTGTGTAAGGAAATTGCTACTCCAATAGAGAAACCCTATACCAGGGTCTACAGTTTGATATTAAATATGATTCTGTGTGCCTGAGAGGTCGCCCAGATGAGCATGTAGGCAGGCACGGTCGAATGACCGAAAACCAGGTCAGGCCAGTAAAATCCCCAGTCACGTAGCCCCAGGAGACATCAAGATGAGTAAACCCACAATAAACAAAGGATACTCAGCCCCGAGACGCCGACTTGAGGGGATTAGCATGTCAGCCCCAAGTTGAGCAAATATCCATCAAACGAGGACCATTTACATGAAGTCACACCACAAACAAACACCGCCAATGATCCTGAGACTTTGGCAACACCTTGCAATCCCATCACACAAAGGAAATTACCATGGTGGAGCTTTGTTATTGCTCCAACACCCATTGTTCTCCCCGGGAAAGGATTAGTCCTCCAGCTACTTTTCCCCCTACAAATAGTCCTGGTCTTTGAGCGTTTCTTCAGATCATTCCCGGTCACCCCAGCAGACTGTTGCTCCGTCTGTCGAGTGATCCCCTCAGCCCTCTCCATGCTGAGCCCCACTTCTCCGCTGCCTTCCCGGACCCAGGACTTCAGGTAAAGGTGTAGTATTACCCCAGCTGCAGCCCTTCAATACTCCCCTATCCAGTTTCCTCTCTTTTGTTTCTTAATAGCTCTTGGGTGCATGTGTGTGGTTGCGTTGGTGCGTGAGACTTTCTTTCAATAAAATCATTTATTGGACATCCTTGTTTGGTTTTTGGCCCCGTAAAAACTGGGTAAAAAGACCCCGCTAGGTTACCCTGCCTCTCGCATTGCTATTGCTTGTGCTCTGGCTAGTTTCCATTCCCCATCACGTGGAGCACATTGAGGTGTCCCCCAAGGGACCCCAGACATCAGGGTAACAAAATTTACATGAGTGCATGACAAGGACAGGATTCCAGCTGACATCTCTTCTGGTTGAAATCCTATTGGTGACAGTCTCAGGCCTCAGAGTTGGATCTGGCCACCTAGGATCCCAGTTTAGCCTTCAGGAGTTTCCCAGAAAACTATACCTTCTTCTCCATGAAAGCAGCACTACTACATCTCTCAGCCTGGATACTATGTTCCTGACAATGCAGCCCAGAATTGCATTGGCTTTTTCTGATGCTGCATCACACTACTGAGTCATGTTTAGCTTGTGGTCTGCTAAGGGAAAGTAAAGAGGTGACTTGACAGCCATGCTTAAATAGTTGGAGGGATGTCATATGGAAGATGGAGCAAGCTTGTTTTCTGCTGCTCCAGAGACTAGGACAGGGAACCATGGCTTCAAACCACAGGAAATGAATCCTAAAATCATAGAGCTGGAAAAGACCCCAAGAGTCATCCAATCCAACCCCATTCTGCCCTGCAGGAAGACACAGGCCATTTTCGCACTAGACTGTTATAGCGCTATTATTCCACTTGCAATACCCTATGGAATCCTGGGGTTTGCAGTTTTGGGAGGGGCCAGCTGGCCCCTCCCAAAACTGCAAACACCAGGATTCCATAGGATGTTGCAAATGGAATAATCATGCTATAAGAGTGTAGTGTGGAAATGGCCTTAGACACTAATAAGGGGAATGAGGGAGAATTCTAACATAAACCTATCAGACACAAGCTAGATTTTAACAGACACAGTGGGGCACTTATCTTGGTTATTTACAATACAGATGTAAACCATGTCCCATTAAAATTATACATCACACTTTTATTTTTTAAAAAAAAAACCCTAGGCAGCCCAAAAGCATCTAGACACAATGGAATTTGAACACTCTGTTCTCATTAACAGGCCTTAAGGACCTTCTCGGCAATGAGGCAAAATCAACAGCTGTCAAGAGACAAGCAACATGTGTGGAAAGGAAGGGCAAAAACCATTCCTTGAGAGTTTCGGGAGAGACAGAGGCAGAAGCAAGGAACCAGCTCAATGTGCAGAGAGCAGACATGCTAGTATGCCTCTCCCTCGGGTGCTATGGGGTCAGTTTAGAAATGAATGTGGCAAACACAATCACAATTTCAGTCAAATTTCTTACAACTGAGAACAATTATACATTAAACTGAACATATATCCAATGTACCAAAGATCCATGCAATGAGATTCCAGCGCAGGGCTTAATTTTTGACCTTTTCTACATGTGCTGCTCAGGAGGTCTGCAATCTTTGATGCAACACTTAAGAACCTAAAGTTTAAGAAGGATTACAAAATACAGTGGCCCCTCTACTTTTGCACAGGTTCGAGGTGCAGAACCCCCACAAAAGTGGGAAAGCTGCAAAAAAGTCCCGTCCCCACAATCCCCCTCCCAAAACCTTCTGAGGCTTCCCCCTCTCACTCTCTTGCCTTTTGCCCTGGTGCACAAGCCTTCCTTCTCGGCCCCAGGGGGGCAAGAGGCAAAGGAAGGGGGAGCTCTGGAGGGGAAAAGGAAGCGCACATGTGCCTTTCCCCTCCCCATTCCCTTGTGTTTTGCCTAGGCACATTTGCCTTCCTTCTCTGCACCCAGCAAAATGCAAGGGAATGAGGACAAGGAGAAGCGGGGGCACATGTGCGGCTTGTGAATAATCAAATTTGTGAAGGTGAAACCCACGAATGTAGAGGGAAGACTTTAGGTACAAATACGGAACAGGAATTTCACTTAGCTTAACCTTTTATTCCCCCCCTCAAATATGGCTGATATTTTGCTTGGAGCTTAATTCTTCATAAATAGCTATGCAAAACTGTATTGAGTAGTTTCATAATGTCCGTGTTCACCTAGAGGCTGCCATGACATGACAATATATGGGCACAGTAGCACGGGTGCATCCAAAGCACAGCAGAAGTGCCTGATGCATATGAGAAATTCCCAGCCCACACCAGAAGTTCCCAAGGTGCATCAGAAGTACCTAGTATGCATCAGAATACTCTGGCCCTTTGCCCAGATGTGCATCTTCACAATTTACTAGCATGGTTCCATTGTGTTTCTGCAAAGTAGTTACCGACCTGTAAAATTATGAAACATATTTCTGCACTAGACTGTTACAGTGCTATGATTCCACTTTCAACACCCTATGGAATCCTGGGGTTTGCAGTTTAGGGAGAGGCCTCAAAGGCCATCCTCAAAGGCCCCTCCCTAAACTGCAAACTCCAGGTTCCACAGGATGTTGAAAGTGGAATGATAGCACTATAACAGTCTAGTCCGGAAATGGCCACAGACTGTGTGACGTAGGATCTTGGCCCGTATAACTGGAAACACTACTCCCTTTTTCAAGGTGAAAAGGGACCAATCCTTATTCCTGACAACTGCAGCTCCGCTCTTCCTCAGCAGTCTCTGTCTCTTTCTGAACTCAGCTAGTAAGCACAGCCCCTTCTTCACAGCCACCCCTTGGCCCAAACCAATAATTCATTAGACTGGCAGATGATGGTGAATTTGTGTCTCTGTGTCTGCTAGAAAGATCCAGATTCTTCTAGGAAAAGTGATGCTTGACTAGAAAGAATTTTAAATGCTTCATCAAACTACCTATCCCAGGATCCTCCAGGACAGAGCCATGGCAGTTAAAGAGGGACCAAACTGATATAAATAGGCAGTGCAGATACACTCACACTGGAATCCTGTTGGTGGAATACACAGGTGTAAATTCTGTTGTGCCTACATATGTCCTCTCATAGTTATTACAAAAGATAATATCCAGTATCTCCTGCATACCATGACGTCTGTAAGCCTACCGGCTGCTGACGTACAGGCCAGCACCATTTGGTGGATAGGAACGGATGAGGCCGTCCAGGCAGCCTCCAGTTGTATTTCTTCAGAAGGATGTGCCAAGAAGATGGCTTCCTCCTGGGCCATCACCGCCAAGGGGGAACAGCGAGAATTGGGAGGTGTCAAAAATGGTTCTCCATCCCCCACCACATGCCCACCCCTTGTGTAAGAAATACTGGAATATCTAGAATCCTTTGTACATTTCTGGGCACCCCACTTCAAGAAGGATATTGACAAGCTGGAATGAGTCCAAAGGAAGGTGACCAAAATGGTAAAAGGCCAGGAAACCATGAAGCCTTATGAGGAGTGGCTTAGGAATCTGGGTAGGTTTAGCCTGGAGAAGAGAAGATTAAGAGGGGACATGATAGCTATGTTTAAATATTTGAAACGATGCCATATGGAGGACGGAGCACGCTTGTTTTCTGCTGCTCCAGAGACTAGGACGCAGAGCAACGACTTCAAACTTCAGGAAAAAGAGATTCCACCTCAACATTAGAAGAACTTCCTGACAATAAGAGCAGTGTGACAGTGGAATCCGCTCCTGCCTGGGAGAGAGGTGGAGTCTCCTTCTTTGGTGGTTTTTAAACACAGGCTGAATAGCAATCTGTCAAAGGGAGTACTTTGATGATGTATTCCTGCCCGGCAGTTGGACTTCATGGCCTTTGTAGTCTTTTCCAGCTCTACGATTCTAATGGTTCTATGATTCCAACCCTTCCAGCTTGCTTTTGGCTGAAGCTTCCTCGCACTGGAGAGGAGATAACAGCATAACCTATAAGCTGCTATTTGGACCTCTCCATCAGCAATAAACATGATCAACACGTGCACGGACTCCAGCAGGGTTCCCACAGCAAATGGAATTTATCTTCCATCCACCCGCATCCTGACAATAGCTCTCCCTTACTGTTTACTTAAGTCCATGTCCTTCTCAAATAAACTCCCTAATTTAAGCATCTCCTCCCTTCCGCCCCCCAGAAGGCTTTGCTGGGGCTTCCTTTTTCCATGCGTGCTGGAAAGTTCAAGGCAACATTTTATAGCGGAAAGTAAACAGAGGCTGTTCGGCAACAACCCATTCAATCATTTACAAAATGTATGCTGAGAGGGTATTGCAAGGGGGAAGTGGACACACAAAGCACACAAGCAAGTGGGGCTGACTTCTCAGTGTTTCAGATGGTGCAATTGCTCCGTGCCCTTCACAGGCTTAGGGGCTCCAGGCCAAAGAGAACATGTGTCACTTTCTTCCTCTTCTGCATCTTTCCTGAATCACTCAGTATTTCTCTTGCTGATATTGTTTGCATTCTGTCCTGCAATTACGGATGTATAAGGAAGAAGTACGCATCCAGGCACTATAGGCTGATGTTTCCATCCGCCTCCCACCAGCAAACAAGGTTGTGACGATCAGAAGCAGGATCCCTGTCGAATTCCTTCTTGCAGCCTTGCAAGTGTGCACCAGCAGTTAGACTACGCAACTCCTAGACTGAATAACAGCACAGCACAATATACGTAGCTCAGTGGTCAGTCCGCATGGCTGAGAACGCACTGTGCAATTGCAATGTACAATGCGCGGCGGTAATATATACAGGCAATGCACATTGGCATGCTACTCTGGGTACTTTAATGTCCTATTGCATATGCAATATGCTACCGCATTCTAATACAGGAAGTTTTTAAAGGCTAGGGGGTGCTGTACTGTCTTAATTTTATATATATATATTCATATACATATATATTGAAATTTTACACAGAAAAAATAGCCCACCCACCCTGCTTCCGAGCATCTTTTTTCCAGTTGATTTTGTGTTTACATTCCATTTAAACATTATTTCTATTTAAGAGTTAATATAAGAGTTAATCACACTATCACACTATTACTTTTGACATTGTTACAGTCAACTTATTCTATAACATCCTTAATTTTCATTATCAACATTTCCAACACTCTTCCTTTGTTTCTTCTTTTCCTCCTCCTTTTATCCAATTCAAAACTTCTTTGCATTCTCTTTCAAAGTTCTGGATTGGTTTATTTTTAAGTGAAAAAGTTAACTTTTCTATCTCTACCATATCCAGAACTTTTAATTTCCATTCTTTTATATCAACATATTATTTTTCTTTCCAATATTGCACATATGTCAATCTTGCAGCAGTTATCAGATATAACAATGTCTTCTGATGGCATCTTATTTCTCCTTGTCGCCCTAACATGTTTAACAGACAAAATTCTGGCTTCATTTCAAAATTCAAACTATAAATTTTCTGAATTTCATCATGTATTTCCTTCCAAAATGTCCTTGCTATCTTACAGGTCCACCACATATGAAAGAATGACCCTACTTTTTCATCACATTTCCAACATTTTCCATTCCCATTTTTTGTTATTCTTTTCAACCTTACAGGTGTCATGTACCATCTGAATAACATTTTTTAAAAATTTTCCCTTAAATTTAAACTCGGTGTAAATTTTATATCTGTTTTCCATGTCCTCACCCATGTATCCAACTCGATTGGGTGTCCAATATTTTGAGCCCATTTAACGATATTATCTTTTATCATCTCTCGTTCCATTTCTCTTTGCAATAATATTTTGTAAAATCTAGAGATTCCCTTTTTCTGGTCTGTACTGTCTTAATTTTAATTGCTTCTTTTAGCCTCTTTTTAGCTGTTTTAATTCTTTTATAATTAATTCTGTTTAAATATATACTATTTAATATATACTATTTGCCTTTTTAAATGATATCATTTCAATATGTAAAGTCACTTTGAGGCCTGATGTTGAGCAAAAAGTGAATATGAATAAAGTGTCCATGCAAAGGAGAGATTAGTAGATAATACATCAAAATCCAAAATCCACAATGCAGAGATGCCTTTATTTGCCCAACTCCAAAGCATAATGTAGATGGCTATTTGCCCAACTCCAAAGCATAATGGAGATGGTTACTTTGTAGATTTTGGATTTTGTTGTATTTTGCTGCACGGCCAACATGGTTACCCCTGAATAGGTCTCCTGTGTTACCCCAAAACGTAGGTGCCGCAAGGGCCACCCCGCGATGCCAGATACCTCCTTGCAAAAGTGGGGAATGAATTAGCTCGAAGAGGCGGCTTGCGAGAGGGGGGCAACTTAATGAGTCCTTTTCTGCCAATGTTTACGGGCTCACACAGGAAAAGAACCGGCCAAAGATTCAAAAGTAAGCTAAAACTGTGTTTTTATTGAGGGGAATTTACTCATACATGCACACAAAATACATACAGTCACGCATTCACACAATAGCTGACTGAAGGCTAAAGGGAGGAAAAATTATGGATAAAGAGGCAGAGGGTTTTTTGGGTTTACAATTGCCAATCCAGAAGAGTATGAAGAAGCTGAAATGTGACTTAGACTGGTGTCTAAGGGCAGACCAGATCAGGATTCAGGGTGACATAGTGGGGTCCGGCATTTCATCTGAAATGCCCCTGACTTCTCAAAACCAAGGGTTTATATACTCTGCTTCTCTCCCTGAAGGGGTGTGAGCTAATTGCTCTCCCAGCCTAGCGGACAATGGGAATTGCAACACAGACAGTGGGGTCTGGATGGTGCTCATGGTTTCAGTGCTTAGCTGACAAAGAGAGAATGGCTCTGTATTGTGGGTAGGACAGGGCGATCGAGAAAACATCCACGGGTACAGGAACAAGATTGAAGCAATCAGTGCCCTGCTGGGAGACATCTCCCTTCTGATCACTGTAGTCACAGAAGAGATTCTAACTTCTGCTTAAGACTATTGTTACCCTGATTTCTGGGGTCCCTTGGGGGACACCTCAATGTGCTCCACGTGATGGGGAATGGAAACTAGCCAGACCACAAGCTGTAGCAATGTGAGAGGCAGGGTAACCTAGCGGGGTCTTTTTACCCAGTTTTTACGGGGTCAGGCCAAGCCAGCAACCAAACAAAAAATGTCTAATAAATGATTTTATTGAATGAAAGTCTCACACACCAACGCAATCACTCACACACACACTCAAGACCTATTAAGAAGCAAAAAAGAGGGAAATGGATAGGGGGAATATTGAAGGGGCTGTAGCTGTGGTGATACTGCACCTTTTACTGAAGTCCTTGGTCCGGGAAACAGCGGAGAAGTGGGGCTCAGCACAGAGAGGGCTGAGGGGATTACCCGACGGACAGAGCAACGGTCTGTGGGGTGACCAGGAGTGATCCAAAGAACCACTCAAAAAATTGGGACTATTTGCAGGGGAAAAAGTACCTGGAGGACTAATCCTTTCCCGGGGAGAACAATGGGTGTTGGAGCGATAACGAAGCTCCACCATGGTAATTTCCTTTGTGTGATGGGATTGCAAGGTGTTGCCAAAGTCTCAGGATCTTCGGCTGTGTTAGCTTGTGGTGTGACTTCATATAAATGGTCCTCGCCTGATGGAATATTTGCTCAACTTGGGGCTGACACGCTAATCCCCTCAAGTTGGCGTCTCGGGGCTGAGGACCCTTTGTTTATTGTGGGTTTGCACAGCTTGAGGTCTCCTGGGGCTACGTGACTGGGGATTTTACTGGCCTGACCTGGTTTTTGATTGTTTGACCATTGCTGCCTACGTGCCCATCTGCGTGACCTCTCGGGCACATGGAATCATATTTTAGTATCAAAATTGTAGACCCCAGGACAGGGTTTACCAGTGAGGTAAACCCTACTATTATTCTCTAAAACAGCAGTGATTGCCCTGATAAATGACCTGGTTATACCTAGAAGATGTTTTAGGCTGACCCTGCCTATGACCTCACGTTTACAGTCAGAGTCCTTCCTCTTTCTGGCTTGACCTCCTAGTCGCCTTCAGGTTTGATTTGGTATCAGAGCCAATTAAAACGTGTTGCCAATTAAATAGGATGCCAGCTGGATATGGTGCCCGTCCAAACCATACCATTACTGGTAGCCAGTCGTGGGTCCTAACACCTAGATTAGCAGATAATGAACAGACAATGAACCCTCCAGTTTGAAAAAAATTACACCACACTTTGAGGGCACTCCTCCACAGGGGAACACCCACTCCCCTGATAACATGCCCTGGGGGATCCTGAATTGAATATTAAGGAGGAGGGGAGGAAACACAACTGGATCAGAAATTCGACTGAAACAGCATCTCCTGTAAGAAAGCATCACTCGCTACCTTGGTAACATCGAGAGTGCCCCCAAAACGGCAACACTTCGTTGCAGCCTGCCTTCAGAATAACCATGGGCAAATAAAATCAGTAACAGCAGCTGGATCCAAAGAAATCGGCAGCAGAATTCTTTCTTAATACATACCTTTTTTTTTCATTGTAACAGTAGCATTTAATCATAGAATCATAGAAATGTAGAGTTGGAAGAGACCAGAAGGGCCATCCAGTCCAACCCCCTGCCATGCAGGAACACCCTCAAAGCACTCCTGACAAGTGGCCATCCAGCCTCCGCTTAAAAACCTCCAAAGAAGGAGACTCCACCACACTCCGTGGCAGCACATTCCACTGCCGGACAGCCCTGACTGTCAGGAAATTCCTCCTGAGGTTCAGGCGGAATCTCCCCTCCTGCAGCTTGCATCCATTGCTCCTTGTCCTGGTCTCAAGAGCAGGAGAAAACAAGCCCACTCCCTCCTCGACATGACACCCCTTCAAATATTTAAACATGGCTATCATGTCCCCTTTCAACCTCCTCTTCTGCAGACTAAACAGACCCAGCTCTCTAAGTCTGTCCTCATAGGGCATGGCTTCCAGGCCCCACACCATTTTGGTTGCCCTCCTCTGGACCTGCTCCAGCTTATCCATATCCTTCTTGAATTGGGGTGCCCAGAACTGGACACAGGATTCAAGATGAGGTCTAATTAAAGCAGAATAAAGTGGTACCAATACCTCCCTCGATCTAGACACCATACTCCTACTGATGCAACCAAGAATTGCATTGGCCTTCTTGGCTGCCGCATCACACTGCTGACTCACGTTCAGTTTGTGGTCTATGAAGACTCCTAGATCCCTTTCACACGTACTGTTAGCCAGCCACGTGTCCCCCATCCTGTATTTCTGCATACCATTTTTTCTGCCTAAGTGTAAGACCTTACATTTCTCTCTGTTGAAATTCATTTTGTTAGCCTTGGCCCAGCTCTCCAATCTGTCCAGGTCATTTTGAATGTTGATCCTGTCATCAGGCGTATTAGCAACCCCTCCCAATCTGGTGTCATCTGCAGATTTGATCAGCGTGCCCTCTATTCCTTCGTCCAAGTCATTAATGAAGATATTGAACAGCACCGGGCCCAGGACAGAACCCTGGGGCACCCCGCTAGTCACTTCTCTCCAGGATGAGAATCTGCCAGTGGTGACCACCCTTTGGGTACGGTCAGCCAACCAGTTACAAATCCACCTGACAGTAGCCCTGTCCAGCCCACATCTTACTAGCTTCTTTGCAAGAATGTCATGGGGAACTTTGTCAAAGGCCTTACTGAAATCAAGATATACTATGTCCACAGCATTCCCTTCATCTATCAAGCAAGTAACTCTATCATAAAAAGAGATAAGATTAGTCTGGCATGACTTATTTTTGAGAAATCCATGTTGACTTTTCATAATTATGGCATTGTTTTCTAAGTGATTAGAAACTGACTGTTTGATGATCTGCTCCAGGATCTTTCCAGGTACTGATGTCAGGCTGACTGGGCGATAATTATTTGGGTCCTCTTTTTTTCCCTTCTTGAAGATGGGGACAACATTTGCCCTCCTCCAGTCTGCCGGAACTTCTCCTGTCCGCCAAGAGTTTTCAAAGATTATAGCAAGAGGTTCCGCAATGACCTCTGCTAGTTCTTTTAGAAGCCGAGGATGCAATTCATCTGGCCCTGGAGACTTGAATTCATTCACTTGAATAACGAACCAAAAGAAAAAAAAGAGGAACAGAATACAAAAAAAAGGAGTGGTGCAGAAATGCAAGTCTTGCACATTCAGAACAGCCATGGTTTCCTTGATTGGCTCTATCCACCCATAATGCGTCTTTTCCTCTTTTCCTACTGCCTTCTGCCTTACCAAGCATTATTCTCTTTTCTAGGGAGTCGGGTCTTCTCATAAAGTGTCCAAGGCACAACAGTCTCAGTCTAGCCATTTTGGCTTCTAGGGAGACTACCGGCTGGATTTGCTTCAGGAACCATTCATTTGTCGACCTGTACGTACATGCATTTAAAAGCTTTATTGGGGATTCAATAAAAGCAAAGAAGCAAGTTGAAAGAAATAGGCAAGAGGAAATATCCAACAGGATTTAACTGCTTTTGGTGTCCTTGGTGGTTGGTAAATGGGGGCTAGCAGAGCAAGACAAACCAACCATACTCTTACTGAGAGTGTGTAATTTCACCCCGCCTTCTTGGGACTGGACTGTCGGCAAGACATCATCAGGAATAGGGGCATCGTTCACCTTCCTTGGAAGGAAATAGAGACATCTCCAAATCCAGGGGCAAGGGCAAGACTTCTGGAAGATTTGAGGGCTTCAAAAGGTGCGCAGAACCGGGTCGTTCACCCACCATTTCTGTTACGTAATGCTACTTATGCAGCTATGGTGCTTGGGGAGAGTTGTTTGGGGATTACGTCTCCCAGAATCCCACTGAAATTTTTCCTAGTATGGATGCAAAAGCAACACTTGTTAACACTGGACTCTCAAGCTGCCTAAACAGCACAGGAGCAGGGACCAGAGATAACAGTGGGCTTCCCAGCAGCAGGAATCCTTGGTGCTTTTTGCACCCTTGCTAAAATGGGATAGACCAGGATGTATTCTTGCCTTCCAAAACTGCAGTGGTATGTTCTCTCCCATCAATGCTGGGGCAGGGGGAGACCTATTACATAATTCTCATTCAATCCATGCTAGATTTCAGGCTGAACTTTGAAGTAGCTGTTCCCAAAACTGGTTTAAGCACCTCAGAAAGCTCCTTTCAACTTCAGACTAAAACCTAGACCTAGATTCACCTTCCCACTGGAGTGGAAGCCACCAAACTTTCACCATTTATCAATTAATGTACAAACAGGGAGCATAATAACCCTGGCTGCACTGACCCAGGTCGCCATGGTTCTGTGAGACAGTTTCAAGATGGTTTCATCAGCACCAACCAAAAATATTGGACACAAGTCAGCAGCTCAATTATCCACTCTTGATTGCTTTTAGGGCACAGAAGTATCAACAGAGACAAACAGCTGCCTTGTGGAATGGACACTTCAGCTCTATGAGAGTTGACTTCCCATTTCTTTATTTATAGCTATTTTTTAAACAAGGAGAGTTAGGATCTGGTATGTAAGCAGGTCAATACTAACAACATGGCCTGGATGGCCCGTGTGGTCTCTTCCAACTCTACATTTCTATGATTTCTATGAACATGACCTTAAGAGGCAAGGGACATTGGGGTCCACCCGCAATGCCAGTGTCTCCTTAGAATTTGGAGGAATTATAGCTCAAAGGAGGCCTGCGAGAGGAGGGTAACAGCAGGATCTTTTCACCTGTGTATACCAGTACAAGATATTTTCTTTGGATAGATAAACACAAGAGAAATCAGACACTCTCAAGAACCGTACAAGACTATCAGAAAGTGAAGCAGCAAAGGTTGGTTGGATAGACAGAGATTAGGGGAGAAAAGCGTGTTACCAGTCTTGAAGAAAGAGGTCACAGCAGACGGACTCCAACAGCACCTGAGGGTATCACAGAGGAGTGGGAGTCTGTACTCCATTTTATGTACTACAACTGGCTGGGGTCGAAGCTAGGATTTTTATACTCTATTTCATACCCTGAAGGCTTTCCCATGGGACTGTCAAAGGGCTCTGGAAAAGGCTGATTGCCTTAACTCCAGAGTGACAAAACATTGATGGGATTCATGACAATCTCGTAATGTTCAGTCAGGTGGGGTGTACAAGGAAGATCTCTGTAGGGTAAAATCAAGGGATGGTCCCTGCTTTATCTGGGCAGTTTATTTTCCATTGAGTTCGAAAATGCCAAGAGCCTGAAGCAGTGAAGGGATTAGCTTAAACCCATCAGCATCAGGGTTTTCTGCATAATCCTATCTGGACCTTTCCCATCATCATGACCCAGAATGTGTCTCAGTCAGCATGACCCTGATCATGTTCTCCATTCATTAACAAGTCCAATTTATGAATCATGTAGGAGAGGTGGTAGGGAATGGTACTAAGAAGACATCAATGGGATCCAGTTCAACTTTTTACTTTCAGCAGTGGACTCGATTCCACCACAGAGACCCCAATCCAAGCCCATGCTCTGGTGTCATGCTCTACTGGAGGGGTGGCGGCGGCGGCGGCATCATCATCATCATCATCATCATCATCATCATCATCATCATCATCATTAGGCCTGTTCTCTGCTACCCCAGGGGGTAGGAACAGGTCTAATAGTTTTAAGTTACAAGAGGGTAGATTTCAGTTGAACACGAAGATGGAACTTCTTGACAATAAAAGCGGTTTGATAATGAAACCAATTCCCTGGAGAGGTGGTGGGGTTTAAATAGTTGAAGGGATGTCATATGGAGGATGAATGCAGAATGGATTTGGACTGGATGGCCCTTGTGGTCTCTTCCAACTCTAGGATTCTCTGACTCATAGTGGCCAAGGGTGAACCAGCGCACTACTCCATGGTGTGGGGAGTGAATCATAGCAGAACCATAACATAAAAATCATGCTTCCAGCAATTCCAGATTTTAATACTCTCTCCTTATGGGGATGTTCATCATCCTCTCTTGCCAAGAGCAATCTTTCTATTTTTATCTCAACTTGTGTGGCTTAGCTTCCCATTTTCACATCCAGTTCAGTGAGTGGGAGTGGGTGGGAGGATCAGCTTTAAGGAAGAGTTAAGAGCCAAACTTTGTCTCTAGAAACAGGCCAGAAGAACGAAGGTAAGCTTGAGAGCAGGACTTCGAGCAAGTTTCCCATAAAATCACTGCACTCAATGGCAATCCCAGGGGAGAAATCATGGCTGAGATACTCCCATCATTGAGACAGACCATAATTTTACGTTCAGAGTTATGTTGCAGTTGAGCAACACCATCAGACAATTGTGATATTCTGCGATCTTTGTTAGACAACTGCAACATTGTGAAATCAATTGCGCATTGTGCACCAATATACATCAATACAAAATGTGCACCGTTGTGTGACGCCCACTGATGTACATGGATGTGCAATGTGCAACCTTATGCAATGGCATCACAGTTGAACTGAATGCTTTTCTATATCAGACAAAAATATCCAACTACTTCACAGCCAGGTATGTCATCAACAGGATGCTAAGGTGTAACAGTGCACTGTACATTAAAAAAAAAAGTTTATATTGAGTTCTGGGGGGGCGTAGCTCTTCTGAGTACTAGAACAGCCTAGCAACAGGTTGCTGGGCAACCAGAATAGCTACTCATGAGAAAAACCCAGCCCATTAGTGTATGGGAGGGGCTGGAAGCTTGAGAAGAGAATATATAAAAAAGGCAAGCACAGACTGTCATTTCTCAGTCAAGGTTAGAGTTCAACTGAACCTTAGAAGGAACTTCTTGACAGTGCAAGCATTCCAGCAACGGAAGGATTGTCTAGAGGGGGTGAGGTCTCCTTCTGTGGACATCCTCAAGAAGAGGCTGGAGTGCTCCTCTAGCTCAGTGATCCGGACCGCTGGGGATCTGCAAAAGCTTGAAGAAATGTTACAAGCTTTTACATTTGAAAGAAAGAAAGAAAGAAAGAAAGAAAGAAAGAAAGAAAGAAAGAAAGAAAGGAAGGGGAAGGAAGGAAGGAAGGAAGGAAGGAAGGAAGGAAGGAAGGAAGGAAGGAAGGGTTACCACCGTGAACTGGCCTGGCCTTTGGTAAACTTTAGATATCATTTTTGATATCGCAATTCGGCCCTGTTCTGCCACCCTCAGCCACGTGTTTGTGAGGCCCCCGAACAAGCACCGAGCTAGGCATGGCTATTATATGCTGACTCATACTTGTTTACACCAAGGCAAGCCAGAAACTGCCAGATCTGCTTTAGGGGATAACACCTTCATTAGAGAAAACAAAGAGACCCCTGCCCTGAGCGGGCACCCTGGCGAGCTGAGAGCTCAACTGCCAAGCCAGTCACATCTGCGTACCAGCCATACTATTGTCAATTCGGACCTTAACTCAATCATGTAAATTCTGACCTTTCGGAGACATTGTCTCAAGCCCAAAACTCATTGTTTTTGCCCAAGACCCGACCAGCCCACAGTCATTCTTTCCCTGATAAAAACCCCCAGTCCCGAGAGCTCCTCGGGTCTCTCACTGGACCGCCCGTTTGGACTACCTTGCCGCCGCTTCATTCCGCGAGCTCCCCTCGGCCGCCACGCCGAGTTTCCTTCTCTTCACATGGACCTCTTCAGGACTATGAGAAAGATGTCATGTCACCCATTTCCCCGCAAAACTCTCATTTCCTATTTCTAGTTAGCTGTGTGGTTGTGTTTTCTTAATAATTTGTCTGCTTGTTAATAAACACCATTGTTGCTGTTTCAACTGTCTGACCGCTCACTGACCTGAACCTGTATACATAGGGTAAAAGATTCCCACTAGGTTACCCTGCCTCTCGCTAGCTTAAGAGAGTGCTCCAGCTAATTTCCCCATCTTTGCTTGGTTTGTTTGGTCATTTGGGCGCCCCTCCCGGGACCCCCAATTCACAGAGTAACAGAAGGAAGGAAGGAGGACAGAAGGAAGGAAGGAAGGAGGACAAATTTGGGATAAATCCAATAAAAAATATAATAGTAATGTGTGCATTTACTTATTTCTCCCTTCTCTCCAAATGTGAAGACTCCCGATGAGCAACTTTAAATAAAGATTTGATCCACTGTAGGGTGTTAAATCTTGCATTTAGTCTTGGTGGCCTGCAGCAATAAAAGATAGATTTGTTTATTTATTGAATGTATATGCTGCCTTTTCTCCCAAGATGAGACCCAACACGGCTTCCAAAAGGTTAAGAAAAAAACACATTAAAAGCATAAAAAACAATTGAAACATTAAAAGATATATAAAATTATAATACTCACAATAGATTTTTAAAAACAGGCAATAGATAAAACAAAAGGTCTCCGGCTCACCCCATTAAAGGACTGCTCAAAAAGAAGTATCTTCACCTGCCCATAAAAGGACAGCAGGGAGGGGGCCAGCCTAGCCTCCTGTAGGAGAGCATTCCGCAGGGTGGGAGCAACCACTGAGAAGGCCCTGTCTCCCATGTCCTCACCAGGCAAGCCTGGGGTGGTGGCAGGACTATGAGTTAGCCTTCCCCTGCAGAGCTTACCGCTCTAGTAGGTTCATATCGGGAGACAGAGTTTTTCCAAATAGTCTGGACCTAAGTCGTATAGGGCTTTATAGGTAATGACCAAGATACTTACAGGGGTCCATAATAAAGGAAAGGTTAAGAACCATTGCAAGCAGAGCACTGGATTCATTGGCCACTGAGGCCCCTTTTCAACACTATGATTCTATGAGAGAGCTTTAATTTTGTAGTCCTGCATGGCCTAGATAGTCCTTGTGCTTCCTTCCAACTCAAAGAATTCATTATCTCAGCCTTTAGCCCCGACACATGCCCCATCACACATATAAAAGGCCATGGGGGGAGTTGTGGGGAGACCTCCACCGCCTGCCCAACTCTTGCTCCCAGAACCATGCGTCTGGTGTGTACCGAGGGAGCATCACAACTCTGTGTGACGCTTCGACTGCTTCTCCCGGGCTGCCAGGCGCGGAGCTGTCCCTCGCAGGTCCCCTCTGACTGGCAGCTCCTTCTCCACTTCCGCCTCCCGGGCTGCTCCGTCTGCGGACCCCTTCCTCACTGCTCCTCCAGCCTTCTGGTCTCCCAGGACTTCCGCCTCCTCTGGGCCGTTGCTTATACTCCCCCCGCTGTAAATGGTGAATTCAGGCAGCGTGGGTGCCATCTTGCTCAGGAAGTCGTAGGCAGGAAGGCGAGGCTTCCAGGCTTCCTCGGACAACACGGCTGGAGAAGAAAAAAACAGGAGAAGTCAACACGAAAGTTACAACGGGGGCAACACTTTCCTAAGATGGGAAAAGGCAGAGTTTGCTCCTGGTCAGTGCAAAGACAAGACAGGCAATGAAAATGCAGCCTATGTGAACGGAGTTATATTGCAGCGTGGGCGGTTTCCTGGACGCAGCCCTGGGTTTCTTTCTTTTTCTGAAGTTTCTTACGGTTAAAAACACAGGAAGTCCATACGTAACATTCATTCACAACTCATTACATTCCACATACATCAACTTCCTTGTATGGTCTTCGTATAAAAAAAAAATCCATAGATTTCATATCTATTTTTCCATGTTTAAAGCACTGACCTTATCCCATATACACTGAAGAACTTCTTATCTTATACACAAATTCCCTTTTGATGTTGCATATATTTATAGTTTAATTCTTTTATAATATTTGCATCTCATGTTTATCTTCATTTCTTGAAATCTGCTGTCACTAGTTCACCCCGTTTGTTCCTGCTCGTTCGCCTCTCAGGTGCTCAGTCTCTCTCCAGCCTCACATCTCACACACAACACAAGTAGCAAACAAACAAGACATGAGGCTGGAGAGAGACACGAGGATCTGTGAAATGGTGGGAATCGGTGCGCAATGGCGGCTGCAGTGCTCATCCTTGTTTGTTTGCGGGTTTTCCTGAGATCTCCTGTACAGGATAGTATTTTATGTAAGTGTAAATGCAGGTATTCCAAACTCCAAAAAAAATTTTTTTTTTCACTGAAATGTTTTAATTTTAGGACATCATTTAGGACAAAGGCTGAGGGGTATTGTGTCCACTATGGTTAAGGATGTCATCCAATTCCAGAATTACATTTCCGGGTTCTGTGAGTCCAGAAAGACAACCATGACAGTGTCACGACTTCACGGAGGGCCTCCCGATCACTGCATGATACAGTGGCCGTTGACATCTCTGAAGCATAATCGTATCTTTGGTCGGTATTTCTTAAGATAAAGCAGCTGTTTGGAATTGAACGCTCCCTTCCTTTTCTGTCTTAGGAACTGTACGGCATCGCCATACTTCATTCCATGCTCAAACGAGAGCAAGGGCAACCAGAACTTGGGGCTCATCCCAGCCCTGCCGCACAGTGTACAGCAACGCAGCAGCCAGGTTCTTCACGGAATTTGGTTTTCAACAGGTTGAGCCAGTCATCCACAGTCTCGCTCGGTGGTGCTCCATCATCAAACAGCCAGTCTAGAACTTGGATTCCTTCTTTTTTCAAAAAATAAAAAATATGAAAGACTTCTGCTTCAAAGGACTTGAATAACAGATACTCAACATGTACCAGGAAAGTGTCCTTTCAGCTGTCCCCACATGAGTATCTCATTTCCCCACATGAGCGTAACTTCTTACAAGAAAGCCAAGTTCTCAGTAAGCTTGGGGTATGACCGGATATTGACAGCAATTCAAGGAAAACCTAGACAAATATTACAAACAAAACATCCTGCCAAATATACAAAGGCAGCTTGCAGAAATCCAAGATGTTTCATATTTGTAGCACTGTTTGTATTGGTCTAGCTCAACTTTATCTTTTGGGTTGCCAAAACGCAGAGCACAAGACAGAGAGCCAGATGTATCTTTGGACATCTCTGCACAATCCAAGCTCAGACACTGCCTTCAGAAAGGGACTGAGCCAAGGGAAAAGCTCAGATATTACAAACAGAACATCCTGGCAACAGAGCAAACACAGCCTGCCGAAATCCAAGATGTGTCACGTTTGTATTTGTCCAGCTCAGCTTTGGCTTCCAAGTGTCTCAGAGCACATGAGAATGAGAGACCAAAGGTGTCTTTGCACAACACTGCATGCTTACCACTCGGGATTTCTCGGCCAGACTTCATCTTCTCAATCCAAGTTTGGACACTGGCTTCAGAAAGAGACTGATCCGATGGAAAAGCAAACACTTGGCCCTCAGAATGGAGGTCAATCCACAGGAGGAGCGGCAGAGTGGGGACTGTGCTTCCAAAATAGGTCTTCAAAATTCCTCGGCCTACAGGCGTGTTCTTTCTGTGTTAAAAAGACAGGGTGATTAATAGAACGTGGTGAATCAAAACGAAGAGTTCTCATGTCTGAAAGAGCATTGGTTGCCAGCATAAAAACGAACCCAAACTGAGCTCCTTGTCCAGGGTGGATGCTGTTAAACAGATTGTACAGGTTGAGCATCCCCAGTAATGTATTTAAGTCTTTTACTCCCAGGCCATTTCTGCACTATTATAGTGCTATTATTCCACTTTCAATATCCTGTGGAATTCTGGGGTTTGTAGTTTACTGAGGCCAAAGAGCTCTCTGGCTGAGAATTCTAAATGCTTCTCTCTCAACTGCAAACCACAGGATTCCATAAGATGTAGAAGGTGGAATAATAGCACTAAAACAACGTAGTGCAGAAATGGCCCAAGTCTCAAGTCAAGTCTCAAATCCTTGCAAGACACTTTCAAGTCAAGTCTCAAGTCTGGGAGCCAACTTTATACCCCAGCCAAAATTCCAGAATTATTGGACAGAGTTGAATAAAGTCAATTTTAACAATTTAAATAGAGATAGCTGCCCACATTTGCAATTTTGCTATCTGCTGCTTTGGAAGTGGGGAACAGGATCCTTCTTACTTCCCATTCGGAAGGCTTTTTTTCTTTTTTTTCCTTTTTTTTTTAAATGGGGAACAAGATCCTTCTTACTCCGCATTATTGAAGCTACAGAAGATTTAGAAGGAAAGATCCTTCCTCCTCAAGCCCATTGCCTAAAACATTTACTGTTCCCATCTGAGAAATGCACCCTGCCCTCTGGGGCTGAGTCTTGCCTTCTTCTTGTAGGAAAAGTTTTAGAGACCGTCTCCAATATGCAGCAGAGACAGGCTGCTGGGCAGACTTCAACCCTGCCTCAAACCTGTTGCCTAACTTGTTTTCTGTTTCCCTCTGAGAAATGCACCCACGCTTTGGGCTTGAGACAGATCATCATGTATGACCAGTAGGCAAAAAGAGATGGAAACGTTGTTCAAAACTGTAAGGTTTCTGGATGAATATGTTATGTTGCAGAACCAAGGTAGCAAATTAAAAATATGCATGTCACAAGTCAAGTCAGTGTGTCATTCATTGCCAAGGCCATTTCTGCACGAGACTGTTATAGCGCTGTGATTCCACTTTCAACATCCTATGAAATCCTGGGGTTTGTAGTTTCGGGAGGGGCCAGCCAGCCCCTCCCAAAACTGCAAACCCCAGGATTCCATAGGATGTTGAAAGTGGAATCACAGTGCTATAACACTCTAGTGCGGAAATGGCCCAAGTCAAGTACAAGTGGAGTCACTGAAGTGACTTAAGTCTGACTTGAGTCCAAGTCAATCGATTCAAGTCTACATCACTGAGTATCTCTTATCTCAAATGTGTGGGAAAAGAGGTGCCTTGGATTTTGGATTTTTCTCAGATTTTGGAATATTTGCATATATGTAATGAGATTATACCATTCTTCTGACACAGGCCCACTTTTTCATCAGTTCTTCTTCTCTTCCATTCTTCCTGGAGGGAGCATAAGGGAATTATGGAAGCTCACTTAATGATGCTCGCAAAGCGAGCTTAGAGGAAGAAAAGGTGCCAAGTTGACCAAGAGACTTTGCAAGTAGCATGTGCAGTCCAAGCCAAACTGAGAGGGGGGAAAAGGCACCAAGTAAATTGACCTTAAAAGCAGCATGCACATGGGTGCACGGTCCCAAATGAGCCTCGTTAATTCTCTTCTGTTCCCTGGGGTTCCACTTTCCAAAATTTTGGATTGTGGAGCAGTTCCGGTTTTTGGATAAGGGATACACAATGTATAATATGCTGACTAATATTTCCTAGCAGATGATGGAGACTGGTTGCGACCAGGCCTGCTTTTCCTCTCTCAGATGGGTAGGGCAGCTCCCCTCCCAAATCTGATAAAGCACCCTGTCACTTCACATACGCACCTCTGCCTTCCTCCTTAAATAGTTCTTCCGAGTAAAGAGGTAAGGTGTTTCAATGGTTATTTAGAATCCCTTTAGACTTTTATGGTAGTGTGTTTTCTGTTTGGGTGTTAAAAATTGTATATTACTTAGCTGAATCCAAATTTATAAAAATAAATTATATTCTTTGTTAAAATAACAAACAGAACAAAGAACTGGAGTTCATATACAGACAGAAGCTAACACAGTTCTTCAAAGTTCTTTTGAGCATGTAAAGTCAAAGGCTTTCACAGCCAGAATCCACAGGTTGTTGTGGGTTTTCCGGGTTTTGAGGCCGTGTTCTAGTAGTATTTTCTCCCGGCGTTTCGCCTGCATCTGTGGCTGGCCTCTTCAGAGGATCTGGTGGCATGGAAGTGAGACAGAGCATATATACTTGTGTAGTCCCCGGGTGGGAGGGAGCAATTTGCATCTGTTACAGTTGGCCTGTGTGATGGCCTATTGTTAACGGGATACCCCGCAGGGTGTATTGTTAGTCAGGGGATATGTATAACAGTGCGTTAAGTACATTAGCAACCCACTGTATTGCTCCCTGTAGAGCGAGTCTGAAAGAAGCTTAGACTGAAATCCAGATTGGATTCACCATTCCACTGACACTGAAGTTTCATAACTCAGGGACCTTCAGAGTCTGGGTGGTGTTCATTGAAATGTTTTTGAGTCTTCATTTTAGTCTTCTTCAATACTGGTAGCCAAATCTTGTTTACTTTCCGAGTTTCTTCTTTCCTGTCGAAATTTGGTGAGGGGCCTGGAAGCCATGCCCTATGAGGACAGGCTTAGAGAGCTGGGGATGTTTAGTCTGCAGAAGAGAAGGTGAAGAGGGGACGTGAGAGCCATGTTTAAATATTTGAAGGGATGCCATGTAGAGGAAGGAGATGGCTTGTTTTCTGCTGCTCCAGAGACCAGGACAAGGAGCAATGGATTCAAGCTGCAGGAAAGGAGATTCCACCTGAACCTCAGGAAGAACTTCCTGGTGGTCAGGGCTGTCTGGCAGTGCAATATGCTGCCTCCATGGAATGTGGTGGAGTCTCCTTCTTTGGAGGTTTTTAAGCAGAGGCTGGATGGCCATCTGTCGGAAGTGCTTTGAGGGTGTTCCTGCATGGCAGGGGGTTGGACTGGATGGCCCCTGGGGTCTCTTCCAACTCTATGATTCTGTGATTCTGCGATTCTATTGTCCATGTGTTCATGGATTTCAATGGCCTCTCTGTGTAGTCTGACACAGAATGCTTTTTGAAAGCACAGAGATTCTGGACCATTCTGACAACTACTATGTCAGACTCCCTCTACAGGGAACAATACAATGGGTTGCTAATGTACTTAACCCACTGTTATGCATATCCCCTAACAATACACCTGGGGGGTATCCCATTAACAATAGGCATCACACAGGCCAACTGTAACACATGCAAATTGCTCCCTCCCACCCGGGGACCACACAAGTATATATGCTCTGTCTCACTTCCATGCCACCAGATCCTCTGAAGATGCCAGCCACAGATGCAGGCGAAACGCCGGGAGAAAATACTACTAGAACACAGCCTCAAAGCCTGGAAAACCCACAACCTCCTATTCTTTTAAACAGTTTCCTTATGTCTTAAAACCCTCATATAAGCATCAGTATCACAAATGGCCTTGCGGCTACACTATCGCGAAAGGCTCAACCCTCAATTCTAGGTCACACTTTCTGACCAGATTAAAAAATCATGTGATTTCTCTTCTGCCTCTCTCTAGGCTTTTAATGAATTCCAATGCTTTTAATGTTTAATATGTTTAACTTTACAAATTACTTGTTTTTTAAAATAATGTTCAAAGGTTTATTTCTATTGACGCTTTTGTACAGCTTTTAATCCATATTGTTTTTAAATATGTTGTTAGCCAACTTGAGTCCCGATAGTGAGAGAAAGGAGGGATATGGATGGATGGATGGATGGATGTCAGCAAGTCTCCTCTGGCTCTACCCACCACTGACAGCATGGCTTCCATACCATCAACCACAGTGGTGGCCAGCTGTTACTGCAAAGATAGAATCCATGTTAGGATACAGTCTTCCAAGAGCAGGGAAAGGAAAAATCTCGCAAGTCCATGCATTGTGTCCCCAAATGTTAGCTGATCGGGCAAACTTGTTTTCTGCTGCCCCAAAGACCAGAACATGGAGCAATGGATTCAAACTACAATGCAGAAGCCACCTCCCAAGGGCAAAAAACATGAAAATGAAGCCCAAAGGGATGTCAGGAGTGCCAGCGTGGCCCTCTGTGAGTGGGAATGGTGGGAAAAAATGGCACCTGCCTTTTATTTAGTTGCCCACTCTGCTATAACCAGAGATGTTTAATTGGAAACCATGAAGCCCTATGGGGAGCAGCTTTGGGAGCTGGAGATATTTAGGCTGGAGAAGAGAAGGTTAAGAGGCGACACAATAGCCATGTTTAAATATTTGAAGGGATGTCATGTGGAGGATGGAGCGAGCCTGTTTTCTGCTGCTCCAGAGACTAGGACATGGAGCAATGGAATCAAACTATGGGAAAAGTGGTACCACCTCAATATTAGGAAGCACTTCCGGATGGTAAGAGCAGTTCAACAGCGGAATATGCTGCTGCCTGGGCGTGTGATGGAGTCTCCATCTTTGGAGGTTTTTAAACAGAGGCTGGGTGGCCATCTGTCAGGGGTGCTTTGATCATGTATTCTTGCAAGGCAGGACGGGGTTGGACTGGATGGCCTTGGGGTGTCTTCCAACTCTACTCTATGACAGGAGCACCCCCCATACTTACACATTCAGCCAGCAGGCAACAAAGGTTTCACTCGTCTCTCCTTCAGCCAAACGCCTCATTTCTTCTTCAACTCTCTCGCTCAGGGCCCCATCGCTGAACATAATGAGCAAGGGCTTCTCCAGCTGGAAGAATGCCGGCAGGTTTCCCACGGTGATTTCTGGCTGTGGCAGAAGTGGTGGAGAGGGAGGTGAACACGACACAGGAAAGGGGGCTTTCCAAGCAAGCAGTCTAACGTTTACAATATTATGACCCCTTGGCAGACCTGCTGCTGTATAGTCTCAACGCAACAAGATGGTTGCTACCCATTTTTGTGGATCTATATCCTAAGCAGATCAGGGACTAAAACCCAGAAGGGACTCATCACTCTATTGAGTTGGAGAGTCACAGGAAGGATGGAGGAAAAAAAGCCAAAATCAGTTGTTCTCATCTATTTTTGACTTTGCTTTCTGTTCATTAGCACTCCTGATGACCTAGAATTCTCCCAGCCTACAAAGCCAATCAGCATGTTGGCTCAAGGATTCTGGGAGTTATAGTCTCCTAAACTTTTCCAAGCTCTGGCCTTTTCCGCACAGCATTCTTATAGCGCGATTATTCCACTTTCAACCTCCTGGGGAATCCTGGGGTTTGCAGCTTCGAGAGGGGCCGGCCGACCCCTCTCGAAGCTGCAAACCCCAGGATTCCCTAGGAGGTTGAAAGTGGAATAATCGCACCATAAGAGTGCCGTGTGGAAAAGGCTCTTCTGCTAGAGTGAAGCTCCAGACCTGCTGATCTTCCTCCAGTCGACTAGACCCTGAATGAACCCAATAAACAAGCTACGTTCCATGTCAGTCAGAAGCTGAAATGGTACTCACAAACGTTTCTAGTGTCAGATGGCGGATGGCTTTGACAATGTCCCAGGTACTGTACTCCGAGAGGTGAACAACGCCCCTTTTCTGAGTTTCAAGCTCAGCAAACAGCAACCCTGGAAGAGGCACATTATATTTCTGAGAGCTGGGGAAAAAAAACAGAAAAAACATTATGGACTTCAAAAATCCATAAAAATCACAGTTGTCACCAAGGTTTTAAGATGCCTTACTTGCATCACTGTATGAGCTTTAACGGATTATCAATTAAATCTCCATACATTTGCAAATGAATGAAGCAAACACTTCTGCAGCAAGAAAATAACACGCTTTGTTTTTATGGAATGCACACACGCATTGCAGTCAGTTGTCGTTCATAACTTCAGCGTCAGTGGAATGGTGAATCCAATCTGGATTTCAGTCTAAGCTTCTAACGTGCTGAACCCTATGATGAGCACCTTGAATAATTCCACCACAGTTCAGACTAAAAGCCAGAGCAGATTCACTGTCCCACTGACATGGAAGCCCCCCACTGGTCACACAGGGCACCATTTTAGAAATGGCACTCCATCCTGTGTGAAAGAAGATGGCATGGGTAGAGTAGAAACAATAATACAGTCAGCCCTCTACACTTCCAGGTTTGGCTTTCACGGATTTGATTATTTGTGAATTTTTCTGCCCCCACCACCTCCGGCACTTCTTTTATTGGGGAACCTTTCTTCTCGGTAGCTCCGATCAGGCCAGGCCGCCCTTTAAAAACCCACCTCTGGTCCTCCTCCTCCAGCCACTTTCTGTCCAGCTAAGGACGGCTCACAGCCCAATTTCTCAGCACCACAAACCCTCTCCCAAGGCCCCCCCACATCCAGGGAAGGAGATGGGGAAGAGAATATGGAGGGATGGTGGATGATGGGAATTATGCAAAAACCACAACAGAACTTCCCTCCTGCACTCAGCCCTGGCAAAAACAGCATACTAGAGTCAAGTGTTTTAAAAACCACCATATAGCAGAGACCGCACACACAGCTTAGAAGCGTGCCCAGCAGAGTACAAGCACTAGCAGAAATGCTCTGAAGCCACAAAATATGCCCACACCTTCTTATCTTCCAACATGAGGCTTTTACTTTTCAGTTACGATACATACATATATACAGTACTCCAACGGAGTTTCAGCATTCCACAGCATGCGAAGATATGCATCCCACGTGGCCTCTGGCCGCACCATCAGACAGTCAAGAGGACAGTTGGCTAGGACTCAGCCCCTTATATACATCCCTTGCTGATGCAACTCTAGCCAACTTTGCGTGTTCCCATGTCTGATGAAACCCTCTGCCCGGGTTACATACTGCAGTGTCTCAGCAAGAGTGACATGGGGTTACATCATTCACCGTCATTCCCAGGTGCAACTCTCAATGTGCATCATATATATTTTATTTGGACTACAGGTCATGTCCAACCTTTTTTCACAGAGAGAACTATAGGTTCACCATGCTGACCCACTCTCTTTCTTCTCCTTTCCCTGACCTGGTTTGGACCCCAGGTGCTCGTTTTCCCCACTATATCTCAGCCCCCTTCCCCAGACAAGACACACACATTTTGATAGGAGTGATTCTTCCACTTTTACAGGGGTCCTGCTCCCCAACTCTGGCTAGAGGACTGACTGTACATACATGCAAATAAATCTGCTGTCCCTGGGATCCTTTATTTCTGTATCTGTCAGTAGCCTGGGTACCTTACCCAGTTCTGGGTCCCACACTTTAAGTCAAATGTAGACCAGCTTTTCCTAATGTAGCACCCTTCTGGTGCCAATCTGATGATGGCCATGGGCGCGGTGAGTAGCTGTAATCATGCACATCTGGATGACACACCTGGAGAAGGCTGATGAAGCAAACTCAGGGCAGCTGTGGCTTCCTCGAGTGAGCCAGTCTACCCGTAATGTGGTCTTCCTCTTATCCTACCACTTTCCTCTTAAATGAGCATTACAGTCTTCTCTAAAGAGTCCTATCATTTCATGATACATCCAAAGTATGACAGCCTCAGTTTAGACATCTTCACCTCTAGGGAGAATTCAGCCCTGCTCTGGTCTCAGTCCCACAGATTTGTCTTTTAAGCAGCCCAGGGTATCTGCTGAACTCTTCTCCAGCACCACATTTCAGAAGAGTTGGTTCTACTCCTGCCAGATTTCTTCACTGTCAAGTTTTCATAACCATACAAAAAAACTGGTAATACAACGGCATGGATTATTCTGACACTGGTATCTAATGATATATCTTTGCACTTGAGGATCTTATCTAACTGCGTCAAAGGTGTCCTTGGAAAGCCTAGCATTCTTCTGATCTTTTTACTATATTCTCCAGTCTTCTTAACAACTGGGCCAAAACACAGGCCATCTTTAACTGTTTCAATCCCTTCAGTCCCTTCATCAAAATGATGTGTTGTAGGGCATGATTTCCAGGCCTTGTACCATTTTGGTCACCCTCCTCTGGATGCACTCCAGCTTGTCAACATCCTTCTTGAACTGCACTGCCCAGAACTGGACCCAGTGTTCCAGGTGAGAGCCACAGATGATTCATATAATGTTAAGGTGGGTAATGAAGGTGCTGAAACAATTAAAGACTGTCTATATCTTACTGCAACCCTTCTTTTAGAGAGCCAGTATAGTGTTGTTACCCTCTTTACTGAGGGTCCTGCAAGGGACTCCAAAATGTGCTCAACTAGAGGTGGGGAAAATCAGCTCTGAGCACTACTTTAGCGTCACGAGAGGCAGGGTAACTCAGCAGGATCTTGTAACCCAGTGATTACGGGGTCAGGCCAAGTCAAGGAGCAGACCAGATTGAAAATAATGAATGATCTTTATCAAATACAGGCACACAATGTAAGCAACACACGCACACAGACAACTAAGGAAAATAAAGGTGTGAGTGAGATAGCGGGATTTTCAGAGGGATAGTTGGTTCGGGTGATACGACACCTGTTCCTGAAGCCCAGAAGAAGATAGAGAGTGATGCTGGGGTTCGGTGTGGCTCAGCACATGTAGCTGAGGGGAAGCTCGCCAAGTAAAGCAGCAGCAAGGCGGTCTGGAACTCGGGAGCGATCCGAGGAAGGTCTCGGAATCAGGGGTTTCTATAGGGAGAAGTGTGACCGCAGGCTATGCCTTACTCGGGGACAACAATGAGTTTTGGGTGCGAGACAATGTCTCCGAAGGTCACAATTTAGCATGATGGAATCAGAGCCGAATTAACAATGGTGTGGCCAGTATGCAAACGCGCAACGCTTGACAGTGGATGGTTCAGCCTTTGTCAAGTTGCCTGCTTGGGGCAGGGAGCCTTTTGGAGGTGGCGCCCATACATAATGTGGTGTTTGCCGGAAGGTCCCTGAAGCTGCGATCTGGCTTTTTCTGGCTTGCCTGTATTGTTTGAGAACATTCCAGCAGTTAAGTGCCGAGCCTAGTTTCGTGCTTGTCCGGAGGCCTCACAAACACATGGAGAAGGGTGGTATGGTAAGGCCGAATTATGATATCAAAGTGATATCTAGGTGTGTCTCCAAGGAGGTCTAAACTGCAGTAACAGTGTAGTGGTTTAAGTTTTGGGCTAAGACTGGAGATCCAGGTCCAAATCCCCTCTCAGCCATGAAAACCCACTGGGTGACCTTGGGTAAGTCACTCTCTCTCAGCCTCAGGGGAAGGCAAAGGCAAATCCCCTCAGAGCAAATTTTGCCAAGGAAACCTTGTGATGGGTTCTCCTTAGAAATGTCATAGGTCAGAAATGACCTGCAGGCCCACAAGAACCACAATTCTCTTTTTTTCCCCTTCCTAGCTTCTAAACCAGTTTGAAAATATAGTAGATAATAAGCCTGCAAATAGTTTTGACTTCCTCTACTGGCAGTTGCTGAGCAAGCTGTTCTTTTTTCCTTTTTCTTTTTAATTTTTACACACACACACACATACACACACACACACACACACACACACCAAAGATAAAATACATAAATTATAAAACAGCAGTATTATTTATAACTGTAAGTGAACAATTCCAAGCATCTTCTTATCCTTCCTCCATTTCCCCCTCAGATGCAATACTTTTTACGTTTCTATTTCCAACTGTATTACAAGAAATTTTATCTGATTGTCTGTTCCTGATATTTAACATAAGAAAGAAGACATCCACTTTATGCATATTCTTATTCCAACACATACTTTTTGCTTTCCATACCTTCTATAAAGTGCAATTTATTACCCCTACATCTTAGGCCATTTCCGCACAAGTCTGTTATAGCGCGATGATTCCACTTTCAACCTCCTATGGAATCCTGGGGTTTGCAATTGCTATAACTGCAAACCCCAGGATTCCATAGGAAGTTGAAAGTGGAATCATCGCGCTATAACAGACTCATGCGGAAATTTGCTTAACAAAACTTTCTATGTCAGCTGGCTTTATTTAAATTATTATTATTTTTTTATTTTGAAGAAAAATATCTAAGGGTGCCCATGGATTGTTGACTTTGCCATCTGTCGAGCATTTGAGTCTTTGGAATAAAATACTCGCCGCTTCCATTTCCAAAAGATTATAAAGCCACTGCTTGATTTTAGGGGCCCCTTCACTTTCCCAGAGTTTTGCATATTCAATTCTTGCCAATATTCAGCCCACTGAAAGGCAACTGTCACTCCATCACTAGTAGACTGAATTTCCAAGACCGAATCAAACATGGGTGACGCCACCAGGCAAATGTTGCCAGAAGCTGGCCATATCTCTAGCTGCAGTTTCCAGGATTTTTTAAAATAAGAAACCAACTATCTGAAGAACATTATTGTTATCCCAGATTATCTGCTGGTAATTCCCAGCAACAGCTGCAACCTTTTATTCCAATCTTCCCAGTGTTTTTATTTTTAAATAAATCTGAGACATATTGGATCAAAAAAAGTCTTGAGGATGTGGACTGAATTCATGAAGGCTTGTGCTAAAATAAATCAGGCTTTTATACTCTCAGTGCATGCAACAAAGCAGACTGAAATCTGCAAAAACTTGTTGAATAGAACCACAGAATCATAGGCCATCTCTGCACTACAATCTATAGCGCGATGATTCCACTTTCAACCTCCTATGGAATCCTGGGGTTTGCAGTTTCGGGAGGGGCCGGCTGGCCCCTCCCGAAACTGCAAACCCCAGGATTCCATAGGAGGTTGAAAGTGGAATCATCGCGCTATAAGACTGTTGTGCGGAAGTGACCATAGAGTTGGAAGAGACCCCAGGGGCCATCTAGTCCAACCCCATTCTGCCATGGAGGAAGACACAACCAAAGCACTTCTAACAGATGTTATGGCTGCACAGACTGTTGCGTGCGGCTGTGTGTTTCACATGGATGTGCATAAATACACACATCTGTGCATGCACAATTAGTTGCACGGTCAGTTGCATAACATCAAAGCTCATTAACAAGACAGCACTGTGCAACCGCTGCACAGAATAACGGCATCCTAGTGTTGGAAAAGACCACAAGGACCATTCAATCCAACCCCTTTCTGCCATGCAGAAATAGACAATCAATGGATGGCCATCCATCTGTTTAAAAACCTCCAGCGAAAGAGACTCCACCTCACTCCCAGGCAGCAGCATATCCCACTGCTGAACTGCTCTTAGCGTCAGGAAGTTTTTCCTAATGTTTAGGAGGAAACTCCTTTCCTAAAGTTTGAATCTGTTACTCACTGTCCTAGTCTCTACAGCAGCAGCAAACAGACTTGCTCCATAGCCCATATCAGATCCCTTCAAATATTTAGACATAGCTACCATGTCACCTCTTTTCCTGCATCCTGTAATCCAGTGGTTCTCAACCTGTGGGTCCCCAGATGTTCGTGGACTCCAGCTCCCAGGAGCCCTGAGCATTGACCATAGTGGCTGGGGCTTCTGGGAGCTGAAGTCCACGAACACCTGGGGACCCACAGGTTGAGAACCACTGCTGTAATCCATTGCTCTATGTCCTGGTCTTTGGAGCAGCAGAAAACAAGCTTGACCCATCTTCCCTTGACTTCCTTTCAAATATTTAAACACAGCTATATCATGTCACCTCTTAACTCCTCTTCTCCAGGCTAAACACACCCAGCTCCCTAAGCTGTTCCTCTTCATGGTGTCAAGGTCTTGGACCATTTTGGCCACCCTCCTCTGAGCACATTCCAGCTTGTCAGTATCCTTCTTCAATTGTGGTGCCCAGAACTGGACACAGGATCCGTGCTAAAACAAAGCAGACAGCCTTAAAGGTGCTGCTAGAGTCCTCCTTCCTCTCCCCTCTCCCCGGTCCTTTGGAAATCCAAAGCAAGCAAGCAAACAACATACAGAGTTGAAGCATCTTCTCCAGAGTAGATCCCAGTAGTGACAGATCCCTCTAGGACTCTGGCAGCTTCCGTGAAGGCTTCTCTTGCTGTCAAAACAGAAAATAAGCCAGCCTATAAAATATGGCAGAATAAGCAATCTCTCCCAGTAAAACGTATTACACTTCATGGCTTAAGAATTTGTCCGTGCAAGAGAGATTCAACACAGCAGGACAACACAACTTGTTTTCTCTCCTTGCTGCCAAATAATGAGATTTGCTTGGTTAGCCTGAAAGCAAATAAAGAGATGCCTAAGAAACAGTTGAAAATGAAAATATTTAAATGTTTAAATAGGGCGTTCTAGTCACCTCTTAACCTTCTCTTCTCTAGGCTAAATGTACCCACTCCCTAAGCTGCTCCTTCGTTGTTTCCAGGGCTCCGATTAAACTGGGGGTGGTCTACGAAAGAAGGGGAAGGGGTCATTTTTCACCAGTGTCCCCTGGCGGCCCCCGCAGAAGTCCGCACTGGCACTCTTGACATGCCCTTGGGCTTCATTTCCATGTTTTGCCCTTGACAGGGGTCTTCTACATTGGGGGGCCCTGGGTGGTTATCGTACCAAATCCACCAGGTTTGGCAGTGGCTTTGAGCTGGCTTTTGCTGGTCTTTTAAAAATATTAGGTGGGTGTGGGTGCTACCAGAGCTTCAGGGGCTGAAAATGGGGTCCCACAGCCTAGGTGGGGACCACAGACTTCACTTTCCTTGAGTTAAAAGGATCTTAGTTAGAAAAAATTACTTTTTCAGACCACGATTTCCAAAATGCCGGGCTCCCATATTCTGGCAGATGCAATCTCAAAAAGTAAGGTTATAAACTTTGATGTTAAGCAGCAGGACAGGTTGCAGGAAAAACTAGAGACTTTGGAAAATAGTCAAAAAGATATTTCTTAAGCGTTGGGAAGCCGAGAGGAGGAAAATCCTAGACAAACAAGAATCGTTGCAGCTCAGCACTTTTTCTGAAAAATAATTCACTTTTCTTTTTCTTTGTTTTTTTTTTTCAGAGAAAACAGCATTTTCTATGCAGAAATATTTTGTGTGCAGAAAATGCTATTCTCTGGCCACACACACACACACATGCGCACGTGATAGCATTTTCTGCACAGAAAAAGATTTCTGCATAAAAATATTTTCTGTGAAGAAAATACTGTTTTCTAAGCAAAAAAGCAAACCCTCTACAAATTCTGCACAGAGTAAGTTCCAAACTGTGAACAGCCTTCAAAAAACTGTGCAATTTTGAAAGACTGTCTGGCAGCAGGAAGAATCCTGATAAGATTACTTGTTGTTTCTCTTGAGTACAAAATTAGCATCTCTCAGAAAATACCACAAAAATCTTTCATCTACTAATTCTTGAGTCTCCCATAAGCATAATTTTACTCTCTCTCTCTCTCTTTCAGTTATCTTCTCCACCTCTCTTCCCAGTATCCGCAAGCTGCATTCTCAGGGGGAAATCTCAAAATAGACCCTTAATGCACTTTTGTGCTCATTTATTAAAAGAAATGAAAACAGGTCTGGCAGCATTTATCTGACTGCCCCAATTCCATTTCCTGGGAAACCAACTCAGTTTGGTCTGTGGCAAAATTTAGAGCTTGTCATGAAAACAAAGCCTACCTTTCTTATGCGCACACACACAAACACACACACAACCAGCTCTCATCCCATTCCCCAAGATGGAAAAGCTGGAACATGACCCGAGGAGGGCAACCAAAATTGTAAAAGCCCTGGAAGCCATGAAGCCCTATGAGGAGTGGCATAGGGAGCTGGGCACATTAAGCCCAGACGTGATCTGATAGCCATGTTTAAATATTTGAAAGGACGTCATATGAAAGATGGAGTAAGTCTGTTTTCTGCTGCTCCAGAGACTGGGACATGGAGCAATGGCTGCAAACTACAGGCAAAGAGATTCTTCTTAAACCTCTTTCAGTCCTTTTACAACCGGAACCCATATATTCAACGCATGCCTGTACTTCCATTTTGTTTCATTTCTCCGCAAAACAGTACCGGAAATGAAGGGGGAAATCAGCTTCTGGACTACTTTCCCCACAGTTGCCCAGTCTGTTGCAAAAAGACGGTGTCCAGTAAGATTATTTTCAGTAACTTCTCTCTTAATGGAGAATAACTGGAGTCTAACCAAAGAAAAAATTTACCTTCTCTCATGCTCGAAACAAAGAGTCCCACAACAGAAACACGAGGGTATGGTGAGATTTTGAAACTTAAATATTCTTCGACTGCTTTGGGTGTCAACAGCCTCACTGGACAAGAGATTCTGCTCCTGGAGAGAGACGTTGAAACCACACAAAAGATTTCAGGTTGACTTACAATGCAAAATTTGACTTCCTGCTGTACAGATTTTTACCATTATTATTATTATTACCACCACCACCATTTATTTCAATAGCACCATCTATCTACACGGCATTTTACAAGTAAAACAACCAAATACAGCAAGTCCTGCCAAAGGCATACAATCTAAAATACACGTATATGTACTCAAACAGAAAGGGAAGGAAGGTATAATAAAACTACACCATATAACTGTAAAACAAATTATCCAGATAAAGTACAAAAAATACAATATAATATAAAGCAAATTGAGAAGGACATGTAATCAATGATACAAGACCATAAAATAATACTAAACTAAAATTCCAAAAAACAAGGAAGTTTCCGCATTTCCGCACTACAGCGTTAAAGTGCTGCTATTCCACTATCAACCTCCTATGGATTTCTGGGGTTTGTAGTTTAGGGAAGGGCACTTCGAATTCTCAGCCAAAGAGCTCTTTGGTCTCAGTAAACTACAAACCCCAGAATTCCACAGAGCGTTGAAAGTGGAATAGCAGCAGTTTAACACTGTAGTGCGGAAATGGCCTGAGATTTAAAGGTAACAAGAGAAGGAGCAGTCTGCAGATGTTCCGGGAGGTAATTCCAAAAGTTTGGAGCAGGGAGTGAGAAAGGGCAAAGCTGAGCCGAGGTCGGTCGGGTGAGAAGCTAAGAGTTCCCAGAACTACAGTTTCCAAGAACTGGAGCCCTTCCATTCACTACGTGTCCAAGGTGTTTCGTTGGGTCACTCCATTAGCATTTCCCAACGACAATCACGGGCAGAAAGTAGAGGACACAGAAGGGGCATGCATCCATCTTGCATGCATGTCTGGGAGACTGAACTACGACACTGAGCATCTTTACCTCTTTGCTACAGCACTTGTGGAAATTACTTTTTGGACAACAGGCCCCGGAATTCTGCTTGCTAGCGCAGCCATGCTGGCAGGAGGATTCTAGGAGGTGTCCTTCAGAAAACTACCTTCTCCAGGTTTGCTGCAGGTGCAAAAGTCAATTTTGGCCTTTCTTTTTCTTGAGCCATAAGTTTGGAATTTACCAAGGGCTCATTAATCCAGACAGCCAGAAGAACGCTGGGAAGGGTAGAGAGGTGAAAAAAGAAGACGGCTACCTTTCCTGGCCTCCTTCCCAACCATAAGGCCATTTCCGCACCAGACTTTTATAGCGCTATCATTCCACTTGCAACATCCTATGGCTGCCTGGTCCCTCCCGAAACTGCAAACCCCAGGATTCCATAGGACGTTGCAAGTGGAACGATAGCGCTATAACAGTCTGGTGCGGAAATGGCCTAAGTTTGGCCAGCTGTTCTCTAGCCACACTCCAGACTCCTGCCAGGACTTGCTGTGTTCTACAGTTCTGCAGATAAAGAGACTGAAGTCTTTGGGCCACCTCAATCCCTATTCTGCCCCTGTTCGCAGCAAGCCAGATTCTAGTCCTTATGGATCTAAAGTCTGGTCCAAAAGTGTCAGAGGCTGAAATTTCACAAGACTGATTGAGAAGATTCGCCATAGGCAGAAGGTGGATTCAAGCAACTTGAATATCTGGTTTATTTACCTCTTTAGTATAGCATACTGTTAAGCCAGCTCCCCCAATCTTAAGACCCCTGGATGTCTTGGATTGTAACCAGTACTGTAATGGTAAATTATGAAGTGCAACTCCTCAGCCTCACAGCATTCAAAAATACAGGCCACTATTTTGACCTATATGAAAACCAATTTCTATCCATTTTCCACTCCACCAAGAGCAGGTGCTTTGTAAAGCTAATAGGTCTTGCTCACTTAAGACCAAGCCACTCCCAGTGACTTCAGATTAGAACAGGCATAGCTCACAACAATACACCGTTGCTGGGAAAATCCATTTTGTCTCCATGGGAATTGCATTTATACAATTATGGGAACTGCAGCTAAGCTGTGTGTGTGTGTCCGTGTGTATATGTGTCTGTGTGATTGCAATAGTCCCTGCAGATCAAAATGTTCTGGGGCTTCAACCCTGCAGTACCTGCCTCCAACACACCACAGACACCAAGTCCATCCACCCAAGCGGATGATCAGGGAATAGAAGCTTGTTATTCAAAACATCTGCAAGCCACCAAGTTGATTCCTCCTTTTAAAGCCCCTCTCAGGCCATTTCCACACTACACTCTGATAGCGCAATTATTCCACTTTCAACATCCTATGGAAACCTGGGGTTTGCAGTTTACAGAGGCCGGCCCCTCCCGAAACTGCAAACCCCAGGATTCCATAGGATGCTGCAAGTGGAACAATTGCGCTATCAGAGTGCAGTGCGGAAATGGCCTCAGTCAGCAAGTGGATACTCACAGTTCTATGAACCTGAGCATCTCCTGGGTCTCCCACATCCCAGAATAAGCCAGCCACCTCTGTTCTTTTGTAAACACCTTGAGGGCAGGGAATTGGGTGACGTTCTGCTGTGTGCACACTTGTGGCCAGTCCCAGCAGTTCACCCGAGTAAGGGAGATTCCAGGAGACCCTGCAAAAGATTTATGGGAGAAGGAAGGAAGGAAGGACAATTACAAGAGTCATTGGTAACTGTGTTCAAGGCAAAGGCAGAAATTGCAAAAATTACTATTCTGGATTATAATTTCCAGGGTGCCGCAGACAGTATCCCCAGAAGCTATGCTAGCTGGTGCATTCTGGGAGTTATCATTTTTATCACTTTACTAAGCTCTGGGTGCATGATTTTCTTTAAAAAATATTATTTTACTATTTTCATAACTGAATAGCCCACCATGTCAGTCCACTTGAGAGGCACTTTTGACAGAGACAAGGCGGGGTGAAAATCGAGTCCTTACTCACGTGGCAGCTAGTGGTTACCATGTCAGTGGGGGAACAGATCCTCTCCAGGGATGCATCCATATCACATAATCATAGTGCTCTGATACTATTTTAATTGCTATGACTCCAGTCTGGGATTTGTAGTTTCCTGAGAGAACTTCCCCACCAGGGAGCTTTAGTGCTATCCAAGGAACAGCACTGCCAAAGTTTAAGCCCCTCATCAAACTGCAAATCCCAGGATTCGATAGGATGCTGCTGTGTTGGTTAAAAGTGGTATCAAACCATTATAATTGTACAGTGTGGTTATACCCCAGGCTTCCATCTGAATCTTATAGATGTTATTAAAAGTGCCGAACCACCCCATCCCTAAAGTAAGTTCAGCTTCTTGAATCGCCTTTAAAAAAATAAGTTCAGCATCTTGGATATCTCCTTTAAAGGTCAGTCTATATTTACATACCGAATTGTGTCTTGCTTCTTCCCCAAGATGGGATTCAAGGCAGCAAGACAGAGCAAACATTGCCCTAACAACATAGAAGTGACCAGCTCTCCCTGTCCTTTGCTACACTCTGCCCCAATACTCTTATAATTAAAAAACAAAGTTTGTCTTAGGGAGCTGATGATGTTTAGCCTGAAGAGAAGGTGAAGAAGTGATATGACAACCATGATTAAATATTTGAAGGGATGCCATATGGAGGATGGAGCAAGTTTTTTTCTGCTGCTCCAGGGGCTAGGACATGGAGCAATGGCTTCAAACTTTAGGAAAAAGGATTCCATCTAAACATTAAGAAGTCCTTCCTGATGGTAAAAGCAGTTTAACAGCAGAATGTGATCACAGAATCATAGGGTTGGAAGAGACCCCAGGGGCCATCGAGTCCAACCCCCTGCTATGCAGGAACACCCATCAAAGCACTCCCGACAGATGGCCATCCAGCCTCTGCTTAAAAACCTCCAAAGAAGGAGACTCCACCACACTCCACTAAGGCAGCCTATTCCACTGCCGGACAGCCCTGACCATCAGGAAGTTCTTCCTGAGGTTCAGGTGGAATCTCCTTTCCTGCAGCTTGAATCCATTGCTCCTTGTCCTAGTCTCTGGAGCAGCAGAAAACAAGCTTACTCCCTCCTCGACATGACATCCCTTCAAATATTTAAACATGGCTATCATGTCCCCTCTTAACCTTCTCCTCTGCAGACTAAACATCCCCAGCTCCCCAAGGCGTTCTTCATAGGGCATGGCTTCCAGACCCTTCACCATTTTGGTCGCCCTCCTCTGGACACGCTCCAGAGTGTCGACATCCTTCTTGAACTGAGGTGCCCAGAACTGGACACAGTATTCCAAATGAGGCCTAACCAATGCAGAATAGAGTGGTACCGTTATCTCCCTCAATCTAGTCACCATACTCCTATTGATGCATCCAAGAATTGCGTTGGCTTCCTTGGCTGCCACGTCACGCTGATGTCTCAGAGCGCGGTGGAATCTCCTTCTTTGGAAGTTTTTAAGCAGAGGCTGGATGGTAATCTGTCAAAGGGAGTGCTTTGATGGTATCTTCCTGCACGGCAGAAGACGTTTGGTCCGCGTGGCCCTTGGCGTCTCTTTCATTCTGTGATTCTACTAAATTGTTATGTGCCCTTGAGTCTGCTCTGGCTTATGATGACTTCCCTCACAGGGCATTTCACAGGAGTTTCTAAGGCAAGGAATACTCAGAGGTGGTTTTGCCAGTCCCTTCCTCTGAAATTTAGCCTCCTACAGCACCTGGTATCCTTCGCAGTCTCCTGTCCAAATACTAACCAGATCTGACCCTGCTTAGCTTCCAAGATCAGACAGGATCTGGTGCCTTTAGGGCAGAGCTTTCCAAACTTATCATGTTGGTGACATACTTTTCTAGACATGCATCATTTCGCGATTCAGTTTTATTAACAAACCGGAGATTAAACTAACCCCTTATAAGAGATACGGACACACACACAAATTGCAATAACAAAATGCATGGGGACACAGATCTCATGAAAACCTTTCATATATATTTTTAAAATATATGATTTATAAATAATAATATACATTTCCAAGATTATAGCCAACGCACCTACACACTTCCGGCGACACACTAACATGTCTCGGCACCCAGTTCGGAAAGCCCTGCTTTCGGGTATTTGGGCCCTTTCTCTATTTGTTCTTGTTGTGTGCCTTCAAGTGTGCCGACTTATGACAGCCCTAAGATGATCCTATTCTAGTTTTCTGGGGCTGAGAGTGTGTGATGCGCCCAAGGTCACCCCAGTGGGATTCCATAGCCAAGCAGCCAACTGAACCCTGATCGTCAGGATTCCAGTCCAATGCTGAAACCACGATACTACTCTGACTTTCAAAATATGCATATCCAACCCCATTTTGCATATACATTCTTATTAAAATATACATATCCCACCCTATATTTATTCCCCTGAGGCTGTGAGAGTGCACCTTGCCCAAGGTCACCCAGTGGCTGAATGGCGATTCAAGCCCTAGACTCCGAGAGCCTTAGGCCAGTCCTGAAACCGAAATGCAATTTTATTGTATATGGACAATTTTATGCATATACTGGCTTTAATTTAAAAGTCAGGTTGTACTTACATATGACTTCCTTTTCCCAGTACCACAGAGGTTTCTGACTGGGAGCCCGGCTGCCCCTTACTGGAATCACTCTGTGCCAGGGCCAACTGCTTAAGAGCAGATCTAGGCCAGCTTTCCAATGGGTTTGACTGTCTCCACAAATGATGGCATTTCAAGAAAAACTCTGTGTCACGACTGGGATGCAGAGTCTGAGTGTCGGGAACCAAATTCACACACACGAATGTAACAGTGCTAATACACTATTTATTAGGAGTGTGATACACAGTACAGGACTTCAGTGAGCGAACTGAAGGCAATTAGCAAAATCCAAACATTAAAAGCACATAGTTTCCCATCCCGCCTGCAAGAGACTTTGGAGTTCTGGTTGCAGCTTAGCTGCTTGCTTGTAACAAGGTATGAGAACCAGAGACCATTAGATAAACAAAGCTAGGAATGTAGTGATAAGCACTATTACTACATTCCTAGCTTTGTCCACCTAACGGTCTCTGGTTCCCATACCTTGTTACAAGCAGGCAGTTAATCTACTCCTACTACATGTCCCATAACTGAAATGTGGAGGGCTACCTGACACTGAGGCTCAACGAAGAACAAATAAACTAAAAAGAAAAGGCAAAAATCCCCCCAATACACAGCCCCCAGAAATACTGCTCTAGTGGGTGAACAGACGGAGGCTTAATCCAAACAAGACAGAAGTGCTGCTGCTCAGTAGGAAAACCAAGCTGGGATTTGGATCACAGCCTGTTCTAGATGGGGTTGCTCTCCCTCTGAAAAATCAGGTTGGTAGCTTGAGGTTGATTTTGGACTCAGCGCTGCTCCTGAAAAGCCGGGTTGCTGCAGTGGCCAGGAGCACCTTTGCTCAGCTTTGGCTGGCGCACCAGCTGCACCCTTTCTTGGGGAAGGCAGACCCAGCCACGGTGATCCATGCCGTAGTTACCTCCCAATCAGACTACCGTAGCGCACTCTACGTGGGGCAAAACTGTTTGGAAACCGCAGCTAGCGCAAAATGCAGCAGTCAGGTTGGTGTCAGGTGTGCATGTTAGAGACTGCATAACACTGGCCTTGCAAGAACTTCACTCATCTCTGGCTTGCTTCCAAGTTCAATTAAAGGTGCCGGTGTTGACTTACAAAGCCCTAAACACCTTGTGGTCAAAATATCTGAAACACCACTTCCTTCCACGACAGCCTGCCAGAAATTTGAAATCTTCAGAGGGAGCCAGGCTACACGTCCCAACACCTCACAAAGTTAGCTTGGTGGGTATACGAAACAGTGCTTACCCTGTAGCAGTGCCTCAACTGTGGAACTCCCTGCCCAAGGAGGTTAGGCTGGCCTCATCTCTTTTAAGTGGGCAACCAAAACAGTGCCGTTCCATATAGCATTCAGCGTTTAAAATCTCTGTTTCAAAATGGGATTCCAGGATTGTTTTAAGACTGCTTTTAGGCGTTTTTAAAGTGTTTAGGCGTTTTTAAAGAGAGCAGCAGAATCAGAGTTGGAAGCGACCCCAAGGGCCATCCAGTCCAACCCCTTTCTGCCATGCAGGAAGACACAACCAAAGTGTTCCCTTTGGCAGATGGCCATCCAGCCTCTGTTTAAAAACCTCCAAAGCAGGAGATTCCACCACACTGCCAGGCAGCAATGTATTCTTAACATCAGGAAGTTCTTCCTAATATTTAGGTGGAATCTCTTTGCCTGTAGTTTGAAGCCCATTGCGCCATGTCCTAGTCTTTTTATTTTAATACATTCTAAAAATGTTTTTATCATTGTACTGTTTTAATTAGTTTTTATTTGTTCATTGCCTCGGGAGCCCTTGCGGGCTGGGAGGTGATATAGAAATATTTTAAATAAATAAAATAAAATAATACTTCCCCTTCAGTTAAGGTAGACAGAAACAAAGAGTTAAATTCTCCTCTTTGGAGAGCTGTTCCAGCTCCTTGATTCTTTCGTTTGCTCTATCCTCTACCTTCTTTGTAAAGAGTAGGTTAAAATTCATAGATATCCTACAGGGAACCAGGCCTCTGTATTGTCTCCACCGCACCCCTGCGCACAGCTCCCGTTTTGTTGCAACAGCATTTACAAAGGGCTGCAGACATTAAAACATCTGTCCATCGTTTCTGGCTCCCCCTTTCCATGACTTTAAGGAGGCTGAAGCTCCAGCCATGACAAACGGTCCATTTGCTCCTCTCCCATGTTGTGTTTAACCAACACTTTGTATGCAGAAGCTGTCTGGAAGAGGGCCCTCTCATTCCACTCAAGGATGGCAGAGGGTGCCCGGAAGGCAGAGGCGGACCACCGAGTTCCTGGAACTACCAGCATAAACACTCAGGAGACCTTCTGGCTATTACAGTATTTAACTGATGCAAGGAGCAGCCTTCCAGTTCCAGCCACAGATCCACCACTACGTGGTGCATTTTATAGTCCTTCCGAACTGGAAGAGTTTCATGCCAAGGTGGGCAAAATGCACCCTGTGAGCCACACGTGGCCCCTGGAAACTCAGAAGGGCTAGGAGACAAGAACACAACTTTGGCCATTTCCACACTAGGCTATTATAGTGCTATTATCCCACTTTCAACATCCTACGGAATCCTGGGGTTTTCAGTTTAGGGGCATGACCTTTGAGGCCTCTCCCCAAACTGCAAACCCCAGGATTCCACAGGTGTTGAAAGTGGAATAATAGCACTATAACAGTCCAGTGCAGAAATGGCCTTTTATCTTTTTAGTGGCCCCTGAGAGCTCTATTCAAAGTGATTTCCTGCCATGGAAAAAGGCCTGACCTGGATGCAAACCAGCTCAGAGGGCTGACAAAATATAGCAAATGGCCGCTGCAGCCCCAGAAGCAGGTGAGTGGCCTGAAACTGGAATAGTCACAGGCTCATAAATAGCTAGGGGCCCTATGGCACATCAAGAGCCAGGGTGCTGTGGTGGTTTGAGCATCAAGCCACGATGCTGGAAACGAGGGTTCAATTCCCCACTTGGCCATGGAAACCCACCGGGTGGCCTTGGATGCATCACACACTCTCAGCCCCAGAAATCCCATGACAGGTTCATCTTAGGGTTGCCGTAAGCTGGAAAGCAACGCCACAACTATGAGCCATCAGGTCCCACACTGAAGGAGGAGTGTGTGGGAGAGTGATTCAAGGGTGTCACAGAAGAGAAACACGGATCAGGGATTTTGGGAGTCAAACGCTGGGCCAGGGGAGAGGACTGCAGCTGTGTCGCAAGGCCCGGCAAATAATCTAGGCACAACAGCCCTGAGGTTTCCTGTCAGCGGGCCGGTGAATCCATTCCTCGCTTTACTTCAGACTTTAAAGGTGGTATCCAAGGTGCTGAAACCCCAGCCCCCAAACCGTTTTAGCATAGCTCTTTCCAAGTTTAGACAACAGATTCACACACTCAGGCCATTTCCGCACCACACTCTTATAAGAGTGTGTTGTCTACGCTTGAAAAGTGCTATGCTAAAACGGAGATGGCCCCTCCCGAAACTGCAAACCCCAGCATTCCATAGGAGGTTGCAAGTGGCATCATCGCATTATAAGAGTGTGGCGCGGAAGTGTTATCAGTGTGGAAATCTCTAGTCCCTTAAACACTCTGCATCAATTGAGGCTTTAAATGGAAAAAGGACACTCTTTCAAGAAGAAATACAGTCATCCCTCTACGTTCGCTAGGGTTAGGGACACAGGACCCCTGTGAAAATGGAAAAAACATGAATAGCTCTCGGCCCTCCCAAACCATATTTAACACACAAAAAAAGTATGATCACCATATTCAGCCCACCGTGGATTCCTTTGAGGCATTCGAGGGTTCCTTCCCAAGGCCGAAGTGGGGGGCTGGTGGGGCTTCCTGCCACCTCCACTGCTGCCCCACACCATTCTCAATAGGGACTTACAAGCCTCGTTCACAGTTTCTCTGGTCTCACGAGGCTTGCAGTCCCTATTAAAAATGGCCTAGGGAGGCAGCAGAGGAGACAGCAAATAATCCATGAACAATCAAATCCACAAAAGTGAAACCTGCAAATGCAGAGGGCTAGCTGTACGCCCGATGGGGTCAGAGGAATAACTGAGACCCGTACCTTTCAGAAGAGCTGCCACATCAACATAGGTCTGCATGACGACCAGAGAGACGGTTTCCCCTGTAACGCAAATGGAAAACAGGTGGGTCACCTTTTATTCTGGACATTTCAAACTTTCTTGACTCTGTTGCATTGCCAACCAAAATTCTGCAAGAAGAAACGCCAAACTCCATACCAACAAAAGGTAGCATTTGTCTGCAGTATACATTTTGCAAATTAAGCCTCGGACAGTGGAGCTCCTTTACATAAAGGCTTTATGTTCCTGCCCGGCCTCCTCTTTCTCCCACCCCGTGTCTACCTGGAATTTCTTTCAGCAGCATCAACATGGGGAGGATGGTATGAAAGGACTGGAGAACCCTGCTAGATCAGAGTAAGCTTTCCTCTAGACCAGGGCAGCCCATGGACTGTATGAAGCCCTTGAGATACCAAAGGGCACCCCTTGAAGGCCCCTGCAAGGCCCTGGGTTGACTCTTTTTTTAAAAAAAAAAAATAAATTCTTTGTTTGCTTTATGTGGAGCAGCTTAGGAAGCTGGGTATGCTTAGCCTGGAGTAGAGAAGGTTAAGACGGGATATGATAGCCACGTTTAAACATTTGAAAGGTTGTCACAAGGAAGATGGGGCAAGCTTGCTTTCAGCTGCTCCAGAGCCTAGGACACGGAGCAATGGATTCAAACTACAGGAAAAGAGATTCCTCCTAAACATTAGGAAGAACTTCCTGATGATAAGAGCAATTCAGTAGTGGGATATACTCAGCCCTCTATATCCACAGATTCTTTTCTTACAGATTCAACCACCCACGGCTCAAAAATATTCCCAAAAATATCCCAAAAAACAAGCCTTTGAGTGATTCACCATTTTATATAAGGGACAACATTCTACTATACCCTTGTATACTATGGGACTTGAGCATCCACAGATTTTGGTACCCATGGAAACTCACAGAACCAAACCCCAGCGGATATTGAGGACCAGCTGTACACTACCTGATGGTAAGAGCAGTTCGACAGTGGAATCCACTGCTGCCTGGGAGCGTGGTGGAGTCTCCTTCTTTGGAGATTTTTAAACAGAGGCTAGATGGCCATCTGTCAAGAGTGCCTTGATTGTGTCTTAATGCAAGGCAGAAGAGACTCTGCGGTCTCTTCCAGCTCTAGGATTCTATGATTTTGGGGTGAATTTTTTTTCACCTGAAAACTAGCCAAATCAGCTCAAAAACAACTGGAAATGCATTGGTTTGTTTTCTTCTACCCCTAGCAACCGCCCAAATCCTCTCCAGCTGCAAAAAACAAACAAAAAACCATCCTCAAATCAGTCAAAATGTTGGCTGGAACCGAAATGATGTGCCCCCCAAAATAAGATGGTGTGGCCTGCTGGGGGTAGGGGGAGAAACTGCCTCCCCATCTCCTCTGCAGTTACCCATCCGCTGTCTAGCTGACCACCCTGTTTCCAAAGTGGGGAGGTTTAGCGCTTCCAGGAGGCCATGGCCTTCCTCTGCCCTGGCAGCAAAGGATGTGATAGAGCGTGGTAGACGCCCTCTGATCTTGGAAGTTCCATTTAACAATCCCAGATGAGTGTCCAAAAACAAACCTGTACACTGTTCTCTACAGTCCAGGATACTGTTGTTCCATTTGTTAGAAATAAAATAAACAAACAAACAAATAAAATAAATAAACAAACAAACAAATAAAAAAGTAGCCCATTTGTAATAATTTGTAATAATTGTTTGAATACACTGTATTTTTATTATACCAATTGCAATCATTTTATGCCAGATCAAATTGTATACAGTTGTATTTTATGTTTCTAAAAAGGGCTAATGTTGCATTTTTTCAATTTTTCTGAAAATTTCCATTTTTTTTTTCCTGAAAAGCAAACAAACAAATCTTCTTTTCCCCCATGGCTTCAAAATTTCAGGAAGTTTTACAGTTCTGTTTTCTAGTAGCTTCTCGTTCTGATTACGAAACAGGCCATTATTTGCTTAGCTCCAGTAATGCCGCAGTGTTGGATGAAGTTATATCACAGATGTAGGATGGATGATACCTGGCTTGACCACAGTACACGTGAAAAGGACGTAGGAGTCTGTGCTCTGTAATGCACAACACAGCAGTTTGCAGACGCTGACTTACAGCTGGCGTAGAACAGCACCACGGTGTGGTTGGCCTTTGCCAGCATGGAGCTGAAAGATTCTTCTGTCAGGGTCTGGATGTTTTCTAGAGAGAGTTCATGCTTTCGGTCTCTGATGACGGATTCCACCACCTGATCATCCTGAATCTCTGCAAGACACACACACGAACCTAACTGGCAAGAGAAAGACCTCTCCAAAATCCAAACCAAACCAAATCCCCAACACTATCAGCACTCATAATATAATCTGGGTATGGAGTCCGTGGGTATGCCCTATCACAGACTGGCTGGGGGATTCCGGGGAATTGCATTCCAAAAAAGAAACTTTTTAAAACCCTGTCCAGGAATGGAATCTAGGAGAAAAGCAATCTCTGGGAATATCGACAGGGGAAGAAGCAACCAACCTGCAGAGTAAGAATGGGAAAAAAATATTCATTTCTCAGGTTAAAAAAGCGGAATAATACAGGTTGAGCATCCTTTATCCTGAAATCCAAAATACTCCAAAATATGAAATTGTTGACCTGGTTGGTTAAGATAGAGTGATATCTTCGCTTTCCGATGGTTCAGCATACATAACGTTTGTTTCATGGACAAAATTATTAAAAATTTCGTACAAAATTACCTCCAGGCTATATGTACAACATGTATAGGAAAAATAAATGAATTTCAATTTTAGACTTGGGCCCATTTTCAAGGTATCTCATTATAAGCGTATATGCAATAAAGGCATTCCAAAATCTGAAAAAAATCCAAAATCCAAAACAATTTCTGGTCCCAAGCATTTCACATAAGGGGTATTTAGCCTTTAACACAGTGGTTCTCAACCTGTGGGTCCCCAGATGTTTGTGGACTTCAGCTCCCAGAAGCCCCAGCCACTATGGTCAATGCTCAGGGCTTCTGGGAGCTGAAGTCCAAAAACATCTGGGGACCCACAGGTTGAGAACCACTGCTTTAACAGATTTAGGTCTTTGCATTAAAAAACAATTTTCTCTGCAAAAAACAGGTTTCGTCTGTTTTCTGTGCACAGAACACTATTTCCCACAGAGGAAACTTTCTTTTTCTGTGCAGAAAACAGGGCTTCTGCACAAAAAAGAAAACTTTTTTTTTCTACTCAGAAAAATTCCTCTGTGACACTTCAGGATGTTTGACTATGGGAAGAATACTGCAGGGGAATATTCATTTTCTCCGATAGCAGGGAGAAAACTACCAGGACTGTTTGTCCTTGCACGTGAAAATGAAGTAGTCTGGGATTTATCTCCCCGCTGCAATGGGGCAGCTATGTTCCCCCGGCAGCCCATGTCAGCTCCAAGTGTCAGAAGCCCCACTTGGGCAAAATGCCTATAGTGGGCCCACTGGAACAGCCTGCTTCCCCCTTACCTCTCCCTCTGGGCACAGCAAGGGTCTCCCAAGAATTCACTGAGACTGACCCCCACCGCAGGAAGGATCTCTCCTGTTTCCAGCTGTAGCAAAAGACACAGCCTTTTCCTGGCAAGTTTTACCTATGCAGCACCTAAAAATTTTTCCAGTTGGACCAACACAGACTCCTTGAAAAATTCAATGTTCTCTGCCTTAGAAAGGAGCAATTAGCTTCATGCAGGACAGCGGTAGCCTGGATCTCAAGGGACCTGACTTTTCTGCTGCTAGCGGGATTGAAATTTAATTACCTGTCTTTTATTGCCCTTTGTCCCTGGCCCCCACATGGCCAAGGGGAGTGGTTTTTGTCTGCACTGAAATCCCGCCAGAACAACTAAACTACAACAGAAACAACATCTGATGTTACTGCAGTTTAGGCCTACTTGGTGACAGCAGTAGATATCACTTGGATATCATAATTCGGCTTTATTCCACCACTCCCTCCGCGTGTTTGAGAGGCCCCTGGGCAAGCCCAGAACTAGGCTCGGCCATCAAACACTGCAATATCCCAAGCCAATACAAGAAAGTCAGAAATAGCCAGATCAACGCTTTAGGAGACCTCTCTGCAAACACCCTCATTATGTGTGCATGCTGTTTACAAAGGACTCCCTGCCCTGAGCAGGTAACTTGGCAAGCTAGAAGCTTAAAGGCCAAGCACTGGGCATTTGCATACAGTCTGCCTCTTTGTCAATTCGGACTTAACTCAATCATGCTAAATTGTGACCTTTCGGAGACACTGTCTCACACCCAAAACTCAGTGTTGTCCCCGAGTAAGGCATAGCCTGCGGTCACACTTCTCCCTATAGAAACCCGATTCCGAGACCTTCCTCGGATCGCTCCCGAGTTCCAGACCGCCTTGCTGCTGCTTTACTTGGCGAGCTTCCCCTCAGCTACATGTGCTGAGCCACACCGAACCCCAGCATCGCTCTCTATCTTCTTCCAGGCTTCAGGAACAGGTATCCTATCACCTGATCCAACTATCCCTCTGAAAATCCCGCTATCTTACTCACCCTTTTATTTTCCTTAGTTATCTGGGTGCGTGTGTTGCTTACATTGTGTGCCTGTATTTAAGAAAGATCATTCATTGCTTTCAAACCGGTCTGCTCCTTGACTTGGCCTGTCCCCGTAAACACTGGGTTACAAGATCCTGCTAAGCCACCCTGCCTCTCGTGACGCTAAAGCAGTGCTCAGGGCTAATTTTCTCCACCTATAGTAGAGCTCATTTTGGAGTCCCCCCAGGACCCCCAGTAAACAGGGTAACACTGAGACAAAATGCTTATCTGTGACTCTAATATTGTCACTTTTCTTTTCCTGTATGATTTCTTTAAAACATCTTTTGCCTGATGAAGAAGCCAGTGGAGCTTCAAAACCTTGCATCATGCATTTTCTGCATTTCAGCTGCCCAATAAATGTATCGCTGTTCTGTGGATTTTAGATTTTGTTCTATTTTGCTATCTTGAATTTTGCTATTCCAGTTTTTTCCTGGGTTTCTTAAAATCTACAGCATACATTCTCAATTGGGACCAAATGACCCTCCCAAGGGGGCCCTGGCACAATTGAAGGGGATCGCAGACTGAAAGCCACAAGAAGCGGAGCCCCCAAGGATTTATGGGGGCCCTGGTGACTAAATCGATGACATTCCCACGCAGAAACCTCAACTGGAGTCAACAGCCTTCCTCCTATTTATAATACTTTTCCAGCACACCATCTGAAGTGATATCACAACAAGAGGTGACCTTTGACTGTCTTGGTTTAATTTGGAGTCCAATATCATGACATTTGCAAAAAACCACCACGCTCAAGGGTCATATTAGGCCTGAGAGATGTTTAATTTTGTACGGACTTATTTCTAAGCTTTGCCCAGTATACTGGAATGTTCAAATTTTCTTGATGTTCAAGAATAAATTACTTTCCCTCTATCTGAGAGAAAATCTACCTGTTTGACAGGCCTGAAACCTGAGAAGAGCTCTTACAGGGGCCATGGGCAAAAAATAGTTGAGAATGGCTAGTCTATAGGCAGACGAGTAAAGCAAGTCCCTGGGGCCATACATGTCCTCCCAAGGCTGTTTTTATCGTCTCAGTCCCTCAAAATTTTTTGGACCGCTCTTTTCCTGGCCATAAAAATTTGCTGAAATGCCTCCCCTGGAAGCCACAGAAATACCATTTTTCAAAACTGGAAGGAGACTTCCAGACACTTCTGGGTACTGTGGGTTTTGTGCCTATTGGCACTTTTGTCAGTTAGTTAAACTCCAGGAGAAGAAATCTAACCTCCCAGACCTGCTGCGGTTGCTCACCTGTGTTGTGCAGATTTAAAGGGCCACAGATGTGTTATCTCACTGATAAACCCTGTCCCGGGGTCTACAGTTTTGATATTAAAATATGATTCAATGTGCCTGAGAGGTCACGCGGATGGGCACATAGGCAGCAATGGTCAAAGATCAAAAACCAAGTCAGGCCAGTAAAATCCCCAGTCGCATAGCCCCAGGAGACCTCAAGCTGGGCAAACCCACAATAAACAAAGGGTCCTCAGCCCCCGAGAAGCTGACTTGAGGGGATTAGCGTGTCTGCCCCAAACTGAGCAAATATTCCATCAGGCGAGGACCATTTACATGAAGTCACACCACAAGCTAACACAGCCGAAGATCCTGAGACTTTGGCAATACCTTGCAATCCCATCACACAAAGGAAATTACCATGATGGAACTTCGTTATCACTCCAACACCCATTGTTCTCCCCAGGAAAGGATTAGCCCTCCAGGTACTTTTTCCCCTACAAATAGTCCCAGTTTTTGAGCAGTTCTTTGGATCACTCCCAGTCATCCCAGCTGACCGTTTCTGTGTCCCCTGAGTGATCCCCTCAGCCCTCTCCGTGCTGAGCCCCACTTCTCCGCTGCCTTCCTGGACCAAGGACTTCAGGAAAAGGTGCAGTATTACCCCAGCTGCACCCCTTCAATACTCCCCTATCCGCTTTCCTCTCTTTTGTTTCTTAATAGCTCTTGAGTGCGTGTGTGCGTGATTGCGTTGGTGCATGAGACTTGCATTCAATAAAATCATTTATTGGACATTCTTGTTTGGTTTTTGGCTTGGCCTGACCCCATAAAAACTGGGTAAAAAGACCCTGCTGGGTTACCCTGCTTCTTGCAGTGCTATTGCTCGTGCTCTGGCTAGTTTCCATTTCCCATCACGTGGAGCACATTGAGGTCTCCCCCAAGGGACCCCAGAAATCAAGGTAACAGATGACCTGTGAGGAACGAGACTGTTAAGTTACCTTGCTCAGTGTACTCATCAAATTCCTCTTCGTACTCCCCCTGCTCCTCTTCCTCCAGTGGCTGGACAGGTTCACTTTGCATTCCACCTTCCACCAAAGCCACAATGGCATCCGTGTCTTTCAAAACCAGGTACCGTGCAGGAACACCCTGCAAGGATGCCAAAGAAAGAAACCAAACTATTGTCTGGGTCTGCAACTACCTTACCCAAGAGGCGAGGCTGGTTGCCTTTCTGCTCTCCTCCCGCTTCTGCATGTACACAGATGTCTGGCCATTAAGTGACTGGACTGGAGGGTCTTTTTATTGGGTGGATGCACTCACCTTTTATTCTTATTGTTACAGTTTTAAAGAAACAACATTTGAATTGTTGTCAACTGCTGTCAAGTCGACTGCAGGCAGCTGTTTGAACGGGAGACGTCCAAGTCATCCTATCATCGACAGCCCTGCTCAGGTCTTGCAGAATTAGGGCTGCCATGGTTTCCCAGACTGAGGCCTTTTCCGCACTAGGCTGTTATAGCATGATGATTCCACTTGCAACATCCTATGGAATCCTGGGGTTTGCAGTTTCAGGCAGGGCTAGCCGGCCCCTCCCAAAACTGCAAACCCCAGGATTCCACAGGATGTTGAAAGTGGAATCATTGCGCTATAACAGACTAGTGCGGAAAAGGCCTGAGCCTACCCATCTGTAATGCAGTCTTCCTCTTTTCTTGCTGCCTTCTACCATCCTGAGCATCGTCACTTTCTAATGAGTGCTGTCTTCTCATGATATGCTCAGAGTATGACAGCCTCAGTTTAGTCCTCCTGGCTTCTAAGGAGAGCCCAGGCTTGATGTAAAGTCGAAGGCTCTCCTGGCTGGAATCCATAGGTTGTTGTGGGTTTTCCGGGCCTTGAGCTGTGTTCTATTAGTATTTTCCCCCGGCACTTCACCTGCATCTTCAGAGGATCGGGTGGCATGGAAGTAAGACAGAGTATATATACTTGTGTGGTCCCCGGGTGGGAGGGAGCAATCTGCACGTGTTACAGTTGGCCTGTGCGATGGCCTGTTGTTAAATGGGATACCCCCCAGGGTGTATTGTGATATGCATAACAGTGCATTAAGTACATTAGCAACCCACTGTATTGTTCCCTGTAGAGGGAGTCTGACATAGTAGAATGGTCCAGAATCTCTGTGCTTTCAAAAAGCATTCTGTGTCAGACTACACAGAGAGGCCATTGAAATCCGTAAACACCTGGACAATTTCAACGGGAAAGAAGAAACTCGGAAAGTAAACAAGATTTGGCTATCAGTACTGAAGAACACTAAAATTAAGACTCAAAAATATGCCAAGGAACACCACCCAGACCCTGGAAGTCCCTCCACAGGGAACAATACAGTGGGTTGCTAATGTACTGAACGCACTGTTATGCATATCCCCTGACTAACAAGACAACGCTGGGGGCATCCCATTGAACAACAGGCCAACTGTAACAAATGCAAATTGCTCCCTCCCACCCGGGGACCACACAAGCATATATGCTCTGTCTCACTTCCATGCCACCAGATCCTCTGAAGATGCCAGCCACAGATGCAGGCGAAACGCCAGGAGAAAATACTAATAGAGCACGGTCTCAAAGCCTGGAAAACCCACAACAACCTACAGTCCAGGCTTGGTTTGCTCTAGGACAAGACAGAAGGGCTGCTGAGTCAGTAGGAATACCAACCCTGGGATCGGGGTTCCAGCCTGTTTTGGACGGGGCTGCTCTGCCTATGACAGTGGTTCTCAACCTGTGGGTCCCCAGATGTTCGTGGACTTCAGCTCCCAGAAGTCCCAGCCACTATGGCCAATGCTCAGGGCTTCTGGGAGCTGAAGTTCACAAACATCTGGGGACCCACAGGTTGAGAACCACTGGCCTATGAAGACTTGGGGTTGCTCTTGGACCCAGCACTGCTCCTGCAAAGGCAGGTCGCTGCCGTGGTCAGGAGCACCTCTGCCCACTTGCGGCTGGTGAGCCAGCTGCACCCTTTCTTGGGGAAGGCAGGCCTGGCCACAGTGGCTCACGTCTTAGTTACCTCCCAATTAGACTTCTGTAATGGGCTCCACATGGGGCTGCCCTTGGAAAGTGTTCAGAAGCTGCAACTTGTGCAAACGGTGTCTGGTGTGCATGTTAGAGACCATAAAACAACGGCCCTGCAAGAACTATACTGGCTTCTAATTTCCTTCCAAGTTCAATTCAAGTGTTGACCAACAATGCCCTGAACAACTTGGTGTCAGGATATCTGAAAGACCACCTACACCCATATTAGCGTGCCAGAAATTTGAGCTCTTCAGAGGAGACCCTGTTGCATGTCGTGAAATTAGGTCGGTACATATACGTAACAGGGCTTTCTCTGAAGTAGTGCCCCTACCGTGGGATTCCCTATCCAACAAAGTTAGGCTGGCCCCATCATTTTCAGGCTTCCGGCAGGCAGCCAAAACAGTGCCGTTCCCCATGGCATTTAGTGTTTGAACCATCTGGATTGTAGGATTGTTTTTTGACTGCTACTAGGAGCTTTCAAAAAGTATTTTAATGTGTTTTTTAAAACGCTTTTATTTTTGTACCGCTTTAATTGGGTTTTTGTTTTTTTGGGCTGGGAGGCAAAACAAAAATACTATCTATCAATCAATCAATGAATCAATAGGACCCTTTTATTTGTCTTTTTAGCAGTCCAGGTACCTATAGAACTCTTTTCTGGTACCAAATGAGGTGATTTTATTCCTCTCCGCTTTCTTCACTGTCCAGCTCTCACAACCATCCGTAAAAACTAGAAATACAATGGTATGAACCATCCTAACTTACATATCATGACACCTTAAGATCTAGCCTAGTTCTTTCAAAGCTGCCCTTCCAAGTCCTAGTCTTCTGATTTCTTAGGCTGTAGCCTCCACTCTGTTTAATAATCTTGAACTATTTCAACGTCTTCATCATCTGCTTTAAAGTTATGTATATCATCTGTGACCACTATTCTTGTTTTCTTAATGTTCAGCTGTAAATCTGTGTTTGCACTTTTTCCTTGATCTCCTTCAGGAATAGTTCCAAGTCTTTGTTGCTTTCTCCTACTAGCACCGTGTCATCTGAGTATCTTAAATTCTTTAAGTTCCTTCCTGCAGTTTTCATGCCTCCCTCCTCTGAGTCTAATCCTGCTTTACATATGATGTGTTCAGCAAACAAATTAAACAGACAGGGTGATAAAATGCAGCTTTGCCCGACCCCCTTGCCAACTGGAAACCACTCCGTTTCTCCATATTCTGGCCTGACGGTGGCCTCTTGTCTTCCATACTGGTTACCCGTGAAGAGAATCAAATGCTGTGAGACACCCCTTTCTTTAAGAGTGATCCACAGTTTCTCATGATCTACAAAATCAAAGGTTCTTTGACTAGGCTTATTTAATTGTTATATGCTATGCAATCCTGGGGTCTGTAGCTTGGGCAGGGACGAGAGCTCTCTGGCTGAGAATTCTAAGTTTTTGTTGTTGCCGTGTGCCTTCAAGCCATTTCTGAGTTACGGCAACCCTAAAACAAACCTATCACAGAGTTTTCTAGGGATGAGGGTGTGTGACTCACTCGAGGTTTCCACGGCCGAATGTGGAGTCAAACCCCGGCCTCCAGAGTTGTTGAGGTCCAACAGTCAAACCACCAAGCCATTCTGGCTCTCTAGAACTCTAAGTAACCCTCCCCAAACTGCAAGTCCCAAGATTCTACAGCCCATTGCCATAGCAATTAAAATACTGCTATAATTGTGAAATGTGTAATGACAAGACACTAACCTCTTCAGCTGTCCTGATGGCCACATTATGCTGAGGAAGAACACCCTGACCGACAGAATTCCTGTGAAAAGAGACATTAAAACTGGCAAATACAGTATGCATAAAATTACATCTCTAAGACCCACTTTTCAATGAAGTAATATGCTTGGGGGAGGGCTTTACCACTACAGGTGGAAGTTCAGAGGGCTGAATGCTTCTCTGTATAATTTTTTTTCCCTGTGTGTAGAAATTGAGCACATCCAAAAAAAGAAAACAAACCACCCATGCCCTGAGAAGCTAAGTATCTATGTGCTAGGAGAAAAAAAATGAGGAGTTGCATGTTTTCAAGTTGTTTCCAATTTATGTTGACTCTACCCTACTAATTTAACAACTCCTAAGTATAGGAAAGCTTTTACTTTGGTAGGATTTAATACTTTACCATCTGCTGTACTGGAAGGAAAATGCAGGAAAATGCCGTATCACACACGCATCTACAGGGGCAGTAGAAACTCTCAACCATGTTTTCCTATAACGGTCAGCCCTCCACATCTGCGGGATTTGCATTCACGGATTTGATTATTTGCAAGTTTCTTCCATCTCAGGTGCTTCTTTTTGGGGGAAACCTTCCCTCTGGGGGCTCTGATCAGGCTGCACAGCCCTTTAAAAACCCACCTCCGGTCCGCCTCTTCCTCTCCCAGTCTCTGCCTGGCTGGCTAAGGATGCCTCTCTGCCCAAATTCTCAGCACCACAAACCCTGTACCCCTGTCCCACACACACCCAAGGAAGGAGATGGGCAGGAGAGAGGAAGTCCAGGACCACCACTCCAACCATCTCCTTTCCCTGACCTGGTTTAGACCCTGGATGCCTACCTTCCCCACCCGTACCTCAGCCCCCTTCCCACAGACACAGACATTTTGTTATTTGCAAATTTTTCACTTTTGCGAGGGTCTGGCATCTCTAACCCTAGCAAAGGCGGAGGGCCAAGTGTACTGCCCTTTTTAAGGGATGCGTCTTGCGCTAATGACACCTATCATCCAGAATATCCCTGGCAGAAAGGAAGCATTTTATATTTCTTATCTGTTCACTGACCAGGATATCACAAACAAGGTCGCTAGATTTTTTGCATCTGCCACGGTGATTCGTAGGCAGAAAACAAACCAGCAGTAGAGAAGGGCAATAAAGAACTAACTAGCCAAGGGAGTTATAAAGGAGTGGGGCTCACACACGGACTTCGATAAAGTGTTTTGATCTACATGTGGGACTGCTTATGACTGGTTCTGGCATTACTATTATTGCAAGTGAATTTTAACTATTTATTGTATTGTGTTTTATGTCACTTAACTATTTTACGTATTTCATATTTTATGTAGTTTGTGGTAAAACCTGTCATCTTTGCTCATGCTGGTCTATGACTGTGGTAACATTAAAATTATTACTGACCTCACCATGGGGTCTTCTGGGGCTGAGAGTGTGTGACACGCCCAAAGTCATCCAGCGGCTGAGCGGGGAACTGAAACCTCATCTGCAGAGTCATGCACAACACTAAAAAGAAAAACCTTCACCATGCTGGTTCTCACAGGATTTTCTTACGGCAGGAATACTCTGAGGTGGTTTTGCCATTTCCTTCCTCTGAAATACAGCCTACAGCACCTGGTAATTGTTGGTGGTCTCCCATCCGAGTACTAACCAGAGCTGGGTCTAATTAGCTTCTAAGACCAGACAAGAGTCTTTAGGGAATTTACGTACATCCTGTTTCACTGGGCATAATAAGATTGAAAGATCTAAACTCAACTCCTTCTTCTTGCAAGACATGTGCTCTTCTACTGAGCTACAGTCAAGAGAGAGAAAATGGCTATTTGCTGCCTGAAATATCTAAAAGTTATTTTTAGTAAAAAGTTTTGGTCCACAACTCCTTTGCCGGCTGGCAGATTTGGGGAACTGCAGTCCAAAAATGTATTTATTTCCCCCAAGCTCTGCTTAGCGAACCAGGGCTTTACTCCAAGATGGACAGCAGGGCTTCCCAAAGGCTGTATCACAGCGCCACCTAGTGGTGTCTGCCATATCACAACCATCCTTTGGTCAGCCCCAATTTTAAGGATGGGTGGACTTCCGGCTTCTCAAATCTACTTTTTTCCCCCTTTAAGATTAAAATAGATTCATGAATCACAGCCTGGTGCAAAAGGCTCCCTCTGTAACAGAGAGAAGCTCAGAATTCTTTCGGCAGGGAGGATCCTAACAGAAAAGAGCTTGCTTCCAAGAAAAAAAAAATCCATTCCTAGTTTCCCCCCACTTTCCTTATTTCACTGGTATAGAATCACAGCTCATTTCCACACTACGCTCCTAGAGCACTATTATTCCAGTTTCAACATCCTCTGGAATTCTGGGGCTTGTAGTTTCCTGAGGCCCAAGAGCTCCCTGGCTTTCTAAATGCCCCTCCCTAAACTGCAAACCCCAGGATTACATAGGAGGTTGGAAGTGGAACAATAGCACTGTAGCAGTGTAGTACAGAAATGGCCTTACTCTTAAAAAAAAAAAAAATTAAATCCAAAGGGTTGCTACATTTGCAGCGAAGGCTATCAAATGCAGAAAAAAGCTTTTGGGAGTCAATTTCAGACTAATTGTCATAGAATCCTGAAGACAGATGAGTATAAAATGTTCTTGCTACATTATAAAAGACGAATGCTTTCTTTCGTTGCCATAATGTGCCTTGTTTTATAGTACAAGTGATTCGTTTAAAGTTTAGATATATGTTATACAGTTAATTTTAACTGTGATTTTGTAATTGCAAATGTCAAAGTTTGAATGTTTTGTATTTAATTTGCAATGCTCTTTGGACTAGGCAATAAATAATTACTACTTACTGAATAATGAAGTGAACTTTCTCTCTGCTGTAAGGAATTCCTCCAAAACTGCATAGAAAAAGCCAATTTTTTTGGCAAATATTTGCAAATATTCTTTCCTCAAGTAACACCATTGTTGCTGTTGTTTTAAAGTCAATGGAGTGAAAGATGAGTAGCTACTGCCCTGATCCATTTAACTTCTACTTACCTGTACTCCCTTTTAATTCAAATAAAAGTGCTACACCGATTTCCCAAGACGAAATATAGGCTGCACTGTGAAGCATGCATATTTGGGAAGATGCAGCTATCGCAGGGGTGAAGGGGACAAAATGAGAGCATTTCTCCCCAATAAGAATTCTGCCCCCAACAAAATGTTCCTTCAGTCCCCAAATTTCTACCGTTACAGAGAGGGAGACACGAAAATAATTCACCTAGAACTCTTTGGTTGGCTGTGTTTGCAAAAGTCTTCTGTTTATATCTGCTGTGCTTGCACTCCTTTGCTCACTTTGCCTGCTTCTTTTCCTCAAATGCCTAAACTGTATTTCTAAGCGCTCAGCTTATGTTTTGAGTTATTGAGATGCTAGAAATTTGGGGACTGAAGGAGTATTTCACTGAGGGGCCAGGATTTTTAATTTGGGGACAATATCTTCATTTCACCCGCACACGCAGTCGCACTCCTTGGCTGAAGCAATTGTCACACATAAGGGGTATGGCAATTGCCCAGCAAGAAGGGCCAATTTTACCCTCACAACCTCCCCAGAGGTCAAACTGGTGCACTGAAGGCAACGTCAAGTCACTCTGAAGCCACGGCCTCCACGAAATACCTTGACAAAAGGAGGACTCCGGCTTTTCCCAACAACCGCCAGGCCACGGACTCGGCTGTCCTCCTGTCCGCTTCGAAAGTCTCTTGCCGAGTCAGAATGAAGATCAGAGGAAGGCCCAGCTGGAGGTGAACGGTTGAAATCTTTTCTGGGTCTCCAGCAACTTCCACCTGGAAAAAAGAGACCATTCTGGGGCCACACCACCAAAGCTGACAGCCCTGGGGTCATCTTAATTCAGGCGCTGCAAATAGCAGCAAAGAACGTCTTCAGAAAACTCTGTTTTGGTCCTGGGCTAGGCCAGAGACCAATAATACCCTCAAATGTCTTTTCACAGACTGGCTTAAACAATACATAGTCAACTCTCTTTCAAAAGCCATGATTTAATAAAGGTTGAGTATCCCTTATTCAAAATGTTTAGGAAGTGTTTCATATTTCAGATTTTGCAATACCTGCATTTGCATATGCATAAAATTAAGGACTCTGCAAAAGATCTCCATGAAAGCGCCACAGCTGCTCTGCGCTGAGCTCTACGCTTGGATTCCCAGCATTTCACAGATCCTCCACCTCTCTCCAGCCTCCTGTCTCATTTGTTGGCTACTTGTGTTGTGTATGAGACAGGAGGCTGGAGAGAGACTGAGGATCTGAGAAATGAACATGCAGAAGAGCTGCCACTTTGAAGGTGGAAGCCGGCAGCTGGGAGCAAAACGTTTGGTTGTTGGAGTTTTTCAGATTTCAGGATAAGGGATACTCAACTTGCACTGTAATATTTTACAGACCAGAGTCAGGGTGCTGTAAGAAGACAGGGCTTGGCCAGAGCAGGCTGTTCCCTTGCATCTCCAATAATTGCTCCGATCCAGTTTGCTTCAGTGTATAACCACAGGAGTACAACTTGAAAGCGTGACTATTTTTGGACTGCAAATCCCAGAATCCACCCCACCCAGTCAGTATGGCCACTGCTTGCTAGCGGACTCTAGGAGTGTAGTATTAAAAAAAAAACACACCTTTTCCAACGTTTACCCACTTGACACAAATAACTTCTCCGAGCTCTGTATACTAATATGCTGTGAGACAGAAAGGAGGAGGGGGAATAAGCCACAATAAATCTGTTTTGGGTTTTAGAGCCATAGAATCACAGACTTGGAAGAGACCACAGGGGTTATCCAGTCTAACCCCCTTCTGCCATGCAGTCAAAGCACTCCTGACAGATGACCATCCAGCCTCTGTTTAAAAACCTGCAAAGAAGGAGACTCCACCACACTCCCAGGCAGAATATAAACTGCTCTTACCCTCAGGAAGTTCTTCCTAATGTTCAGGTGGAATCTCTTTTCCTGAAGTTTAAAAAGCCATTGCTTCACAGTGTCCTAGTCTCTGGAGCAGCAGAAAAAGGCTTGCTCCATCCTCCATATGACATCCCTTCAAATATTCAAACACAGCTATCATGTCACCTCTTCACCTTCTCCTCTTCGGGCTAAACGGACTCACCACCCTAAGCTGCCGGTCATAGGGCTTCATTGTTTCCAGACTTTTTTGCCATTTTGGTCACCCTTCTCTGGACACGCTGCAGCTTGTCAATATCCTTCCTGAACTGTGGTGCCCAGAACTAGGCAGTGATCCAGGTGGGGGGTCTGACCAAAGCAGAATAGAGTGGTACCATCACTTCCCTTGACCTAGACACTATACTCCTTTTGGTGCAGGCTAGAATTGCATTGGCCTTTTTAGCTGCTGCATCACATTGCTGACTCATGTTCAGCTTGTGCTCTACTAAGAGTCCCAGACCCCTTTCACAGGTACTGTGGTCAAATCAGGTGACATCCATCTTATATCTGTGCATCTCATTTGTAGTACTATCTTACATTTTTTCTTACAATTTAGTCCAAATGTAAAAGTGCGCCAAGGTGCTGAACTCCTAAATAGGATTCAGCACCTTGGGTAGCTTCTTTAAAATTCAGACTACAGCCCAGAACAGATTCAGCACCCTCTCACTGGCATGGAAGCTACCAGCTGTCACGGTTATGAACTAAACAAAAGTGGGTGAGGGAAAAGGAAGGCAGGGGAGTCACAACCACTGGCAACCATACCACGAGGGGTTCTGCCATCAGCTTCAGGAACTTGTGGATGTTCAGAGTGGTCAGTGGCTGCTCCATCCGGGTTCTTTGGCAGGGCTGGGACAGATCTGTCTGCACCTTACAGTGGCAGAAAAAGAGCTGTGAAGACGGGACCTCGGATTCTCCACTGCTATAGGAGGAAAACACAAGAGGGTGGATACAGGATTTGAATTAAGCTCTGGTGCCACCGGTCTGTCATTGCAATTTAGAATGGGGTTGCTTTATGTCTGACACAGGAAAAACTCTTCGCAGTTGGGACAGCACCTGCCACAACACAGGCCTCTCATTTGGATACAGAATTCAGATGAGAAATCTATTCACACTACACAATTACAGTAGATTTTACAGGAGACAGCACTACGATTTTGCTTTTACCTGCCATGTCTGCATCCTTGTGGAATTCTGGGTAGCTTCGTGAGGCACTAGATATCTCTGGCTGAAAAGTCTAAATGTCCCTCCCTAAACTGCAAACCCCAGGATTCCATAGGACGTTGAATGTGGAATAATAGCTCTATAACAGTCTAGTGCAGAAATGGCCTACCATTGTTCCATCCTATGGAATCCTGGGATTTGCAGCTTAGGGAGGGACAGCTATAATTCCCAGTCACAGATATCTAGTGCCTCACCAAGCTACCCAGAATTCCACAGGATGCAGACATGGCAGGTTAAAGCAGAATCACAGTGCTATAACCATGTTGCATGCGACGACCTCTGGGCTTGTCCCAGTGTTTTCTCAGAGGACATCCTGGCATCAGAGGCTGTCATGCAAAAGAGCCTCAAGACAGAAAGTTAGTCATTCTCCACTGCAATCCCAGAGCTTGGAAAGTTATTTTTTTTGCACTACAACTGCCAGAATCTCTAGGCACCATGGCCTTAAGACTTGAAAGAAAATAACAGAGACTCACCTGGGGCCCATTCACACCATGCAGTTATAAAGCTCTGATTCCATTTTAATTTCCATTGTTCCATCCTACGGAATCCTGGGATTTGCAGTTTAAAGAGGGGAATTAAGAATTTTTAATCAGAGCACTCTATCTAGTGGCTCAAAAGACTACAAATTGCAGGATTCCATAGGACAAAACCATAGAATAACAGTGCTTTAACTGTACTGCGAGAATTGGCCCCTGGTCTCCTAGAAAAAGAGAACATCCACCAGACATGGCTGAGAATACATCCAGAACAGTTCTTGGGGTGGCTGAGGCTATCCGCTGGCTGATGCAATCAGGCTGGATGACCACCAAAAGTCCAGATTTAACCATGCATGGTTTGCTTATATCACCTCCAACAATCTAACTGAAGAAAAGGATTGACACAGTCAGGATGCACTACAGGTCTCATATGTCGTTGGATCAGATGAAACCACTGATAGACTGGACGGAGGATAAGGAGAGAATAAACAAAGCCAAGAAAAGGCTGGAATCAGACTGCTTTGGCTGTTTGCAACAGATGAAGAGGATACTCCCGGCTGATAACTTGCTAAACAGCCCAGATATACTGAAGTCAGTAAGAGAACTAATCAGGCCAATACATGGATATAGTTCTCATTATGGTGAAAAGGATGATATAGAGTTTAAGAGGAAAGTCTTAACAGCTGACTTGTTCTATCCTGTAAAATAATGAATGTAATGGACATCTTACCTGCAAAATGATGTAATGGAACATAATACAAGCAATGTTCCCAGACACTGATGTGTCTATCTTATTCCCTAAGGGGACTGGATATGTCTGCATGTATATTATTGTATATAATAAATGGCCTAAAAGATTATCAAACAGCCGGCCCCTTTTCCTACAGACATGTCCAGCAAATCCAAGATTTAAGAAAGCTAATTCATGCAAATTCTGCCTGCGTGGTTTTCACCACCATCCCCAGTTGGATGCCTAGGTGGCCGGAAGGTGATACCAGGATGCTGGACCGAATCCAGGTTATCTGAAAAATGGCAAAGGACCCCCAGTCCCACAGTCTCAGGAGAGAGGGGTAGAAAACAACACCCATTTCAAATTGCAAACCTGAGTTGAAGCATGGTGGGATTTGATGGTGGTGAAAGGCTGCTGAATACGTACCGAACGCTCCTCAGGAGCGCCACTTCGGTGGTTATGGCAAACTTAACGGAACCGTAGACATAAGCTGCCTCCATCGCCACTCTGTGCTCTAGAAAGGTAAATGTTTACTATGTGATTGAGTCTGCTTTATAATTGTTATTAAAAAAATTATTATTTTTCATGTACAATAACAATTTAGATAAAACAGGAAACAAAGCCAGAAAATAAAGACAAAATGAGAGAGATAAAAAATAAAAAGACAGAGATGAAAAAGAAAAGAAAAGAACAGAGATAAGTAAAAATGACTTACAATCTTCTCTTCAGCAGTTATTAAAATATCTCCACCTCTTGCATCTATCACAGTAATTCCACATTCTCCCTTCTACATCACATACCTATATATATCAAACAAACCCCAAACTTACAAAGTCTTACATACATTTTCTACAGAACTAAAGTGTCAATGAAAGCTTAGTATTTTCCAACAGAAACTACTATTACTCTTCCCCTAAATTAAGCTAAACAAATTGCCCTTTTTAGTTTAACAACAATCTAACATAAAGCAAAATATCAAATACTATTAAATTTAGTCTGGAATACCAAATTCACTCACTTGGTCTCTTCCTTCCTTATTTTGCACCACTCCAATCCTGACACTGAAAAAAGTCCGATCATTCTAAAAACTACAGCGCAGGGCTCATAAGCAACTGCAAATCCCAATCGGAGTACGCCCACCGAATCAATGGGAACCCGGTAAGCCAACACCAAGAGACTGTGGTTCTTGGAGTGGTCCTCTCTGAACTCAGAAATTAGGATTGCCGGATTAAAAAATTGAGGGGGCTCCTGGATTTCAGCAGGTGCCGCTTGCCACACAACCAGTTCACAAACAACATCTGTTGAAACCTCCTTTCCCACACAACCACTAAAACACAAGCAGCCTGCTCCAGTTTCCAATCTGGCAACCTTAGGCCACTTCCACACTGGCCTGTTATAGTGCTATTGTTCCACTTTCAACCTCCTATGGAATCCTGGGGTTTGCAGTTTAGGGAGGGGCCTTCGAGGATGGCCTTTAAGGCCCCTCCCTAAACTGCAAACCCCAGGATTCCATAGGATGCTGAAAGTGGAATAATAGCACTATAACAGGCTAGTGTGGAAATGGCCTTAGTCATCTTACGCTAATGAAGAACACTCAGAACGTTCCAGAGCTGAGCAAACACCATCTGTTGGTAGCCCCATCACCTCTATTGTTCACATCAGTACCATTTTCACTCATTTACTACTCGGTGCCTGTTGTCCTGGCCATACAATCCCTCAAGAGGCAGGATCATAGAATCACAGACTTGGAAGGGACCCCGGGGCCATCCAGTCCAACCCCGTGCCATGCAGGAACACCCATCAAAGCATTCCCAACAGATGGCCATCCAGCCTCTGCTTAAAAACCTCCAAAGAAGGATTTGCACCTGCTCTTCTCTAGAATGTGCCAAATATTCTGTGCATCTGTAAGAAGACCCATGTGTGCCAGTCATGGAGACCACAAGCAAAAACTTAGGGCCTTTCTGCACTACCCTGTTATAGTGCTATTTTTCCACTTTCAACCTGCTGTAGAATTTTGGGGTTTGTAGTTTGCTGAGGCCAAAGAGCTCTTTGGCCTCAGAATTCTAAAGGCACCTCCCTAAACTGCAAATGCCAGGATTGCATAGGAGGTTGACAGTGGAACAATAGCACTATAACAATGTAGTGCAGAAAGACTCTCAATTTCATTGCTTCAATAGATTTACTCTGGTTGGAACCAAGGATTGGTGCTCTCCTTCATCCCGCTAGACATCTGTCTAACTCACAGGCCTCCGGGGACGTAGCGTGACCTCTGAGGGTAACCGTTCTATATAGATGTGTACATGTGCCTTCAAGTCACCGGTCGACTTACGGCAACCTCACGAATTTCCTAGGGTCTTCTTAGGCAAAGGATACTCAGAGGTCATTTTGCCAGCTCCTTCTTCTGAAATACCACCTACAACACCAGGTATCTAAACAGATTCGGTTTTTTAACTCTTGCAAAAAAAATGCAACTGAAGAACTTCCAGATCTTCAGAGCTGTCCACCAGTGGAATATGCTGCTGCCTCCATGGAGTGTGGTGGAGTCTCCTTCTTTGGAGGCTTTTAAGCAGAGGCTGGATGTCCATCTGTCGGGAGTGCTTTAAGGTGGGTTCCTGCATGGCAGAAGGGGGGTTGGACTGGATGGCCCCTGGGGTCTCTTCCAACTCTCTGATTCTAATTTATATTTTTTATTTTACAATAAATTCCACAACACCGCTGTGGAGTATAGTGGACTCGCCACATCTGCAGGGCTTCCATTTCAGGACGCCCCCAGGAATGGTGAAAATGTAAATGTTCAAGTCCCATATTAGTAAACAGCAGTGATGCTTCAGTGCATCTGCATTCACACCACCGCCATTTTAAGTACAGGATGTGGCACTTTGTGATCACTGGAATTCCCAGGTCCAGAGGTCACATACATGCAGCATCTACTGTATAATTAAATATAAAATCTTATGGAAAAAAGTCTACCATCCATTTTTATCATTTTTTATGTAATTTTATTTGCATTTTCAAAATTCAGTGGGGAAAAAATCTCTTGAACTTTTTAGTAGGCAACACTCATTGTTTGCAGTGATATATCCAATAATTTAAGAGAGATCTCTGATAACATACGCCTAAAAGGTTTATTTGGAAATATTTCCCAAACTGAAGCTGGAATTATTCAAAATGATCTCTCAGCCAACAAAATTTTCTTTCAGCTTTGAGAAAGACAATCAAAGATTATTGTATTATTTATTCATGCAATCTAAAGTAAACTTGGCAGTTTTAAGTTTCGTGCTGTTCATTTTCTCTTATCAGCCATCTGGTTTTGAAAATTGAAGCTGGCAAGTTTCTTTTGAGAGGGTGCAAGCAGTTAGCCTTGCCCAGGCCGCAAAATAACCTGGCACTGGTTGGAACTAATTGGCCTGGGTTTGGAGGAATGAGATATACATTAAGCATATACATACATGCTCCCCATCCACCCCCTTATCTGACAGGTTAGGGACCAGAGCACTAGTGATGTATTTAAGTCTTTTCCTCCAAGTCTTAAGTCCCTACCTTCAAGTTTCAAGTCAGGTCTCAAGTCCTTGAAGATACTTTCAAGCCAAGTCTCAAGTTTGGAAGCCAACCTTATACCCCAACCAAAATTCCAGAATCACTGGACAAATAAGGTCAGTTTTAACGATTTAAGCAGTGTCAGCCCTCCACATTTGTGATTTTGCCATCCGCAGCTTCGGATGTGGGGAACAGGATCCTTCTTACTTCCCATTTCTGAAGCAGGAGGATTTTTCAGAAGTGGGGAATAGGATCCTTCTTACTCCCCATTACCGAAGCTTCAAAAACTTTAGAAGGAAGGATCCTTCCTCCTTAAGCTTGCTATCCAACACATTTGATGTTCTCTGTGCTCTGCGGGTGAGTCTTGTCTTCTGCTCTTAGGAAAAGTTTTAGACGGCTCCTCCGATATGCAGCAAGGACAGACAGACTTTGAATACGCAGCAAGGACAGACCTCAGGCCCACCTCAAGTCCATTGCCTGACCCATTTGCTGTTCCCCTCAGAGAAATGAACCCACACTTTGGGCTTGAGACAGACTGCCATGTGACCAGTAGGCAAAAAGAGATGGAGGTGTTGTTCAGGCATAAGGTTTCTGGATGAATGGGTTATGTTCCTGAACTGAGGGCAGCAAGTCAGTCATTAAAAATATTCAAGTCTCGAGTCGAGTCGGTGCATCATAGAATCATAGAAATGTAGAGTTGGAAGAGACCCCAGGGGCCATCCAGTCCAACCCCCTGCCATGCAGGAACACCCTCAAAGCACTCCCGACAGACGGCCATCCAGCCTCTGCTTAAAAACCTCCAAGGAAGGAGACTCCACTACACTCCGAGGCAGCGTATTCCACTGCTGGACAGCCCTGACTGTCAGGAAGTTCTTCCTGAGGTTCAGGTGGAATCCCCTTTCCTGCAGCGCGAATCCATTGCTCCTTGTCCTGGTCTCTGGAGCAGCAGAAAACAAGCCCTCTCCCTCCTCTACATGACACCCCTTCAAATATTTAAACATGGCCATCATGTCCCCTCTTCACCTCCTCTTCTGCAGACTAAACATTCCCAGCTCTCTTAAGTCTATCCTCATAGGGCATGGCTTCCAGCTCCTCACCCTTTTGTTTGCCCTTCTCTGGACTTGCTCCAGCTTGACCATGTCCTTCTTGAATTGGGGCGCCCAGAACTGGACACAGGATTCAAGATGAGGTCTAACCAAAGCAGAGTAGAGTGGTACCAGTACTTCCCTCAATCTAGACACCATACTCCTATTGATGCAGCCGAGAATTGCACTGGCTTCATTCATGGCCGAGTTGAGTCACTGAAGCGATTTAAGTCTAACTTGAGTCTGAGTCTGTTGACTCGAGTCTATACCACCGCAGAGCACTGTCAGAAAGCGGAAATGGTGAAAAAGTGGAACCCATCTACTCGAGGGAGCATGAAAGACTTATGAGGGCTTGCTTGGAATTGACCACCAACTGCTTGTAAAGTCTGTCAACCGTCTTGGCACCTTTGAGCTTGCTTTGCAAGCCACACCTGAGATTGCAAGCAAGCCTCTGTAGGCAAGAATAACTGACAGAAGCCTGCCGTTTCAAGGCTTGCAATACAGACAAGTTCCATCAATTTGACCAGGGAAGCTGCCCTATCCACAGGCAAGACTCAGAACCCAGCACACGTGCAAGCAAGTCCCAAGCAAGCCTCTGTAGGTAAAAAGAACTGATGAAAGAGCAGACTCCCCATTGAATTAATGGAACTTGTCCTTAATTTGGAAGCACTGAAATGTAAGGCCCCGCTTTGGGGGTCCCCAATGTCAGTATGGTTTGGATGGACATCATACCTAATTGGCAACACATTTTATTGGCTCTGATATCAAATTCAAGCCTGAGAGGTAACAGAGAAGTCAAACTGAGTGAGGGAAAGAATTTGACTGTAAATGTGAGAAGGACAGGTCAACTCCAAACTTCCTCCAGGTAAGACTGAGTCATCTGTCAGGCAAATACACATCATTCCTGGGGATAATAGGCTTAAACAGAAGCTGGAGTTTTCCAGGGAATCCAACTGTGAGGAGCCCACCAGGACACTGATTGACAGATATCCATCCCTGGTCCACCTGGATTCTTTCCTCTGTCCTCACAGCACCCACAATAGACACCCATCATGTCTTTGACAATCAAGCACTAAGCCCATCAACAGGCGAAAGACCCACTGTCCACAACAGGTTCCCTTTGTCTTGCATCTGGAACCTTCAGAGCCACAAGCCCTTTTCAGGGTGCAAATACCTCTGATTTCAGGATGCCCTGGCAGTCTCTCGAAGGTCTACCTGTCACTCTGTCCGTCTGGCTCCTGAATGAGGACTGTCCTTAGGTCCTACCCAAGCCAAAATACATTTCTGCCCTTCACTACTCTTCTGGACTGGCAATATAAATCCCCCCAAATCCCTCAGCCTCTCTAGGATTTTTCCTCCTTTTCTCTTTCAGCTAGCTCTTGTGTGAATGTGTGATTGTGTGTATCTTGTGTGCATGCATGAGTGAATTCCCCTCAATAAAATCATTTTATTAGACAATTCTGCTTGGTTTTTGGCTTGGCCTGACCCCGTAAACATTGGGTAAGAAGATCTCGCTAGGTTACCCTGCCTCTCGTAGTGCTACAGTTTGTGCTCTGGCTAATTCCCATTCCCCACTATTTGGAGCACATTGAGGTGTCCCCCACAGGACCCCAGAACCCAGGGTAACAGAAAGAACTAGTTGTCATATAAGACAGGGGCTTCCTGCATATATGTATAGTACAATATAATATTACCATTTTCTAATGGTTTATGGAAAAATAATCCAATCCAAGATAAACTTATATTACAGCACTAAAAATAATGTCTCAGCATGAAAACGGCACATCTGTTAAAAACACACCAGATTCCAAATATAACGGAGCATTAAACATTATACACCTCGGAATATGTACTTGATCTATGCTAATAAAGCTGTTCCCTCTTCTTGATGGGGGAAAAAAACATTTTACATATTTATCTTAGAAACTGTTATTTTTTTCCAAATGTCTAAGTGCAGGAGACAGCATTACACAACCAAGAAACATTAATTTTTTATATGTATATTTATCTCTTTTGAAATAAAATAGCCTTCAGACTCGGCAACACTTGGGAAAGTTGCATTTGTGAATGACAACGTCTAGAAGTCCCCACTGTCTTTATGTGCCAGGGAGTTTTGTAAAGTGGAAAAACAGCCCTTTCCAAGAATTCTGGGGATAAACAGTTGAGTCTTAATTTCTGTTGCCTTGGTTTAGCTGTATTTAAAATTTACTATGTTTCTCCATACATATATGTGTGTGTATGTCCATACACAAACACACACACACACACATATGGAGAAACATATATATGAAAACGAAAGTCTGCCCCACCACGCATCACTCTCCTAGTGTATCTGTGCAGTTGAGCAAGACAGGAGAGCAAGGAGAGACAGGTAAAAGAACAAGGTGGATGGAGTGACATAGGCTGTTTGGAGTTTTGAGTTATAAAAGAAAGTGACTGGACTGGTTTCTTTTATCAGTCTAGATTGGGGCGTGAGAAGGAAGGAAAGCAACTACACTTCGCCCTGCTCATTCACTCGGGTTAGAGACATAGGACCTTTGCAAAAGTGAAAAATTCGCAAATAACAAAATTGGTGTGTCTGTGGGAAGGAGGCTGAGGCATGGGTGGGGAGAGTGGGTACCCAGGGTCTACACCAGGTCAGGGAAAGGAGATGGTTGCCGTGGTGGTCCTGGACTTCCTCTCTCTTGCCCATCTCCTTCCTTGGGTGTATGGAGAGCTCTGGGAGAGGGCTTGTGGGGCTGAGAAATCAGGCTTTGAGTTGTCCTTGGCTGGCCAGGTAGTGGCTGATGGAGGAGGAAAAAGACTGGAGCCAAGTTTTTAAAGAGCTGTGCAGCCTGATTGGTGCCACCAAGAGGGAAGGGTCCCACAAAAAAGAAGCACCTGAGGTGGGAGGGCAGGGGTTGGAGAAACTTGCAAATAATCAAATCTGGGAATGTCAAACCTGCAAATGTGGAGGGCTAACTGTACAGTCTTGTCATTGCTGGATGGAAGGGGTTGCCTTTGTCTGCTTAGAAAGTGAAGCATGAGGGGGAGGAAGAAACTAGTATCATGCCATCATTTAGAGGAAGGTATTTCCTTTTCCTGCTTAGAAGGGGAAGCACGAGAGGGAGGAAGAAACTGGAATTTTAGGAGTTTTGCTGTGGCTAGAAGGTGTCTCCTCTGCTTGCTTAGGTGGGCAGGGAAACAACTAGGGTCTGCTTTCTTCACCTGATAAGCCAGCTGGAGAGGACAGAGCAGGAGATGTGCTGCCTTTCTCTCTCCTGATATGCTTTCTCCACCTGGGAAGCCTCCTGGAGAAGGCACAGCAGAAGAACACAGCTCTTACCAGTTGCGCTCTGCGTGCCCTCCGAAGAGCAATTGTCATCCAACAGCAAGCTAGCTCACCCCAGCCCAACCTCCTTGGGCTCAGAAGCATCTGCACATTTCTTTAGCCTGGAAAAAAGCAAGTTATGGCATTCTGTTCTCTAACCCTCCACAAAACTGGTGGTGGGTTAAGAAAAACTATTAACCGTGAGGTTGCTTCAGTTCCGTGGGAACACACGTTTCCCTGGTCTCCAATGATTCCCTAGGGACCTGACTCCACCCATTTACAATAGTTTCAATTTACACTGTGAGTCCAGCAAAGCAGCCCTGAAGTAACTCAAGATCTATGACTTTGAGGCCCATCCCTAAACTGCAAACCCTAAGATTCCACAGGATTTTGAAACTGGAACAATAGCACTATAACAGTCTAGTGAGGAAATGGCCCTGGTTGCTTGATTCAAAAACATGACTTATACCTGCAGTCCCAACAGCTTGGACGTAAGCAAAAACGAGATCTGACCGGCCCTTTAGGGAGTCTTCCAAATTCTGGAGGTCTTCCAAGGTCATCAGATATTTCACTTCATTGAAGAGAAGGGCACTGGAAGGAAAACCCAGGAGGTGAGTGGAAGTGCAGAGTCCACCAACAGAAATTACAAACATTTGCAGAGTCCCCTGGCAGAAATTACAAACATTTGCATACGGGATAAGAGACAACAAAAGGCAGTTGCTATTCATCCCCTGAATCTGCCACTTGTGCTCATTTCTGAAGTGTCTCTGCAGTGCTGGAACACATTTGGACACAAAGCAAATGAATCCGGATTGGCATTATGTTGATTCCATGAATTGTTAATTGTCCTCCCTGTAGGTGTGAAGCTGAGATCCAACATGGTTTGAGTTTTGGACTACGACTCTGGGAGATCCGGGTTCAAATCATCACTCAGCCACGGATACCCATGGGGTGACTTTGGGGAAATCATGCTCTCTCAGCCTCAGATGAAGGCAAGGGCAAAGCCCCTCTGAACAAATCTTGCCAAGAAAACCCTGAGATAGGTTCACCTTAGGGTCACTGTAAGACAGAAACTACTTGAAGGCATATAACAACAATGTATGAAGTTAATTTTTTTGTATATTATTGTGGTTATTTTTATCTCTCTTCCCCGCAAAAGAAATTTCCACTCAAAATGATCCCCCCCCTCCAGCTGCTATTTGCCACCAAAGGGAAATTGATTGGTTGTTTAAAATATTTATATCCCATCCTATATCCAAATATCTCAGGGTTTCTTGCAATAAAACCAATTTAAGACAATATACAGCAATAACAATAATTTAAGAGGCTAAAATACATATTAAATCATCTTATCATCTAAAACCACACAATTTAAACCAATTTAAACCATTTAAACCAGTGCCAATCACACAGTATGTATGCAAATCAGATTAAAAATCAACCAGGCCCCAAAGGCTGCAATAAAAGGTGATGTTTTGACTCAGCATTGGAATCACACTCATGTTGGCACAGTCAAGTCTCCACGGGGAGGGACTTCCACAACTGAGGTGCCATTGTCAAGAAGGTTCCGCTCTCACATCCTCACACAGTGTATGGACCTTGCTGGTGGAACGCAAAGGAGCTCTCCCCAAGCAGATTTCAATACTGCAGTCCCAGGTCCAGGCTATTTGGCAGACTGTACCTCCCTGTAGAACCAGCCTAGGCTCTGAGATCACTGAGAGAAGCCTTCTCTGTGGGCCTTTCCGCACTACACTGTTATAGTGCTATTATTCCACTTTCAACCTCCTACAGAATCCTGGGGTCTGAAGTTTAGGGAGCGGTCTTTCGAATCTCAGCCAGACAGCTCTTGGGCCTCAAGAAACTATAAACTCCAGAATTCCACGGGATGTTGAAAGTGGAATAAGAATCACAGAATCCTAGAGTTGGAAGAGACTCCAGGGGCTACCCAGTCCAACCCCTTGCTAATGCAGGAACACCCATCAAAGCATTCCCAACAGATGGCCATCCAGCCTACGCTTAAAAACCCACAAAAAAGGGGACTCCACCACACTCCCAGGCAGCATATTCCACTGCCGGACAGCTCTGACCGTCAGGAAGTTCTTCCTGAGGTTCAGGTGGAATCTCCTTTCCTGCAGCTTGAATCCATTGCTCCTTGTCCTGGTCTCTGGAGCATCAGAAAACAAGCCCACTCCCTCCTCGACATGACATCCCTTCAAATATTTAAACAGGGCTATCATGTCCCCACTTAACCTTCTCTTCTGCAGACTAAACATCCCCAGCTCTCTAAGGCGTTCTTCATAGGGCTTCATGGCTTCCAGACCCTTCACCATTTTGGTCGCCCTCCTCTGGACACGCTCCAGAGTGTCGACATCCTTCTTGAACTGAGGTGCCCAGAAGTGGACACAGGATTCCAAATGAGGCCTAACCAAGGCAGAATAGAGCAGTACCATTCCCTCCCTCGATCTAGGTACCATACTCCTATTGATGCAACCAAAAACCGCGTTGGCTTTCTTGGCTGCTGCATCACGCTGCTGACTCATGTTCAGCTTGTGATCTACTAAGACTCCTAGATCCCTTTCACACGTACTGCTATCCAGCCATGCATCCCCCATCCTATATTTGTGCATTCTATTTTTTTTTTGCCTAAGTGTAGGACCTTACATTTCTCTCTGTTGAAATTCATTTTGTTAGCCTTGGCCCAGCTCTCCAATCTGTCAAGGTCATTTTGAAATTTGATCCTGTCCTCTGGTGTATTAGCAACCCCTCCCAATTTGGTGTCATCTGCATATTTGATGAGCATGCCCCCTAGAACAGTGTAGCGCAGAAAGACCCTCAGTCTCACCACCGTCACAAGTACGGTTGGTGGCGACACAAGAGAGGGGCTTCTCAGTGGCTGCCCCTAGACTCTGGAATTCCATTCCTAGGAAGGCCAATATGATCCACTCCCTGCTATCCATCTGTCGGCAGGCAAAAACCAGCAGGCTTTTAATAATGAAAATTTTTAAAGAATGGGCTAGGAGGTTGCTTTTAATTCTTTTTTTAAGAGTTTTTTTTAATCTTTTAAAATTGCATTTTATTTTTAACTTGTGTATAATTGTTTTAATTCTATAAATAATTTAATTCTGCTTTAACATTCAGTTTTTGCATGTGTTTTCAATTCTATTGTTCTTTGAAACTGTGAGTCTCCATTTTGGGGGAAAAGTAGGATATAAATAAATATAATAATCCTCTTCTTCCTCCAGCAGACATTGATGGCAGCAAACAGCCCCTTTCCAGACAAATGGCAATTGGGAGAAGATTTTGGATGAGAAAATAGCAAAGGAAAAACCTTAAATGCCTGCCTGGTTTGTCCTTCCCCATCTTTCCTGCTTTTTGGCTGCCAGAGAAGGACGAGAATGTGGGAAGGAAAGCCACGTCAAAGAATCCCACGGAAAACACATTGACTGGATCCAAATTTAATCATACTTAGAGCAGAACCAGCAAAGAGGTGTTAAGGCAGTCATGACTGATTGACGCCTAAATCCAATTGTCTGTCCAAACCAGAGAAGAACCTTTGAATTAATGGGAAATCTGGGAAATCAACACTTATTTATTTTCCATTGAATCAACTCTAGCAAGACCAGCAACTGGATTTAGGCCAAGTCCCATTGATTTCAAAGGTCCATTCAAAGTAAAGTGTAAGAACCCACTCCAAGAACATTTCCGCAAGACACTCTTATAGCGCGACGATTCCACTTTCAACCTCCTATGGAATCCTGGGGTTTGCAGTTCCGGGAGGGGCCAGCCGGTCCCTCCCGGAACTGCAAACCCCAGGATTCCATAGGAGGTTGAAAGTGGAATCGTCGCGCTATAAGAGCGTCATGCGGAAATGGCCCAAGTCTAGTCTAAACCTAAATCCAACCCAATTTCTGTTCTGGGCTTATGGTTTGCAGCTTGCGACTTCCATTTAGAAGGAAGACAGGCAATGAAAATAATACCGGTGGCACTCCAAACGCCCGTAAAGATCAGGCCCTGCCTAAATACGACTTCTTAGTCGTGCATCCTCAAATCTCAGCCCCCTCCCACCTCCGCCATCACTACAAGCACAGTTGGAGGGGACGCAAGAGGGCTTTCTCAGTGGCAGCCCCCAGACCCTGGAGCTCCCTCCCCAGGGAGGCTAAAATGGACCAAGATCTTTTTTAATCAGATGGGCTTTTAAAACAGAACATTTTTAAAAGATGGGTTAAGGGGTGCTATATTGTTTTAACTTTTGTTTTTACGAGTTCTTTATCTTGTTTAACTGCATTTTATTCTTTTACCGATGAGTCAAAGTTTTAATACTGTACATCGTTTAGTACTATTTTAATATTCACTTTTTGTATGTTTTAAATTGTACTGTGCTTTTAAACTGTGAGCTGTTTTGAGTTCCAATTTTGCAATAACGTTGGATAAATGTAAATAAAAAATAATAGTAATAAGAATAATGGTAATAATACTCTATAAGCCTTGCACAGAATGGAAAACTACTATTTGACGAGGGGCGAAAAAAATCACCAAGGTGAATAAAGAGACAATACTCACAAAAGGACATTTGCCACAATGGCATCCACGCTGAACAAAGCATCAGTAGGGAGTTCCCGAAGCAGCACATGGCCTCTAGGAAACAATCACAGATTAGGAAGAGACACCACAGGTTGTTTAGTTCAACTTCCTGATAGTACATGAAATCAACACAAGACGAAACTGAGCTGATAGCTTCTGAAGGTACACAATGAAATGGGGATGTGAATCTTCCAGGCATGTGCTTTTGGGCCTTGAACAGGAGAAGAAAGACTGTATACGATGGGAGATGCATGTGAAAAGGACCTTGGGATTAATGTTGATTGTAAGTTGAACATGAGCCAGCAGTGTGATGCTGCCGCAAAGAAGGTGAATGCTATTTTAGGCTACATTAATAAAAGCACAGTTTCCAAGCTGAGGGAAATAATAATCCCACTATATTCTGTGCTAGTCAAGTTCATCTGAAGTACTGTGTTCAGTTCTGGGTGCCTCATTTCAAGAAGGATATAGACAAGTTGGAGCAGGTTTGGAGAAAGGCAACAAGGATAAGAGCTATGGAGAAGAAATGTACACAGAGAGGTTGAAAGAGCTGGGCATGTTCAACCTGGTGAAGAGCAGGCATGGTTGCACTCTGTAAATACCTCAAGGGCTGTCACAGAGAAGATGGAGAGGGCCTGTTCTCTGCGGCCCCAGATGGTAGGACCAGGTCTAATGGCATTAAGCTACAAGAGGGTAGATTTCAATTGAACATTAGAAGAAATCATTTGATGGGAAGAGCGATTTGGCAA